>CAUYPK010069342.1:0-76759 GCA_963574355.1 Loris lydekkerianus | reverse complement strand
GAGGGGGGAGGTGGGTGGAGGGAAGGGTACTGGTGGAATTACACCTGCGGGGCATCTTGCAAGGGTATATGTGAAACTTAGTAAATGTGGAATGTAAATGCCTTAGCATAGTAACTGGGAAAATGCCAGGAAGGCTATGTTGAATATTGGGATAAAAATGTGTCAAATGGTTTATGAAGCTAGTATATGATGCCCCATGATCATATCAATGTACACAGCTATGATTTAATAAAAAAAAATAAATAAATAAAAAAATAAATAAATAAAAAAAAATTAAAAAAAAATAAAGTAGTATTGAATTAAAATCTGACATGTAAAATAAATATTCATGACTCCAGGCTGCTATAAATAAATCATTGAATAAATAAATACATGGGGAAGAAGAGATGAATTTCTCACGCAGAAGAATTTCAAAGAATTTATGCAGGGCTTCTGTAATTTATGTGTGTGCACGACTCCACTCTCCTTAGGTGCAGGCTGCAGCTAGAGACTCCCCTCAAAGACTGCAGTGTGACAATGGGGGAGAGGGTCACTAACTATAAGTGGAGAAGCCTGACAAATACCCCCCATGCAGGTGACCGAGGCAGAGCCACCTGTAGTAAGTCAAGTTGGTAAAATGCGGCCTTAAGAGCAGGTGATGGAAATGGAGCTTTGCCCATTTGGTCATCCCTGCCAAGCCCATAGCTTCAGCTTAATGATGGCAGAGCTGCACGCTCATCCTGATAAGGCGCTCGGAGCTCCCCACCTGCTTCGGACCCCTCACAGCTCTCACAGTGGGCAGGGGGCAGGGCAATCACAGGAGCTGTCACAGCCCAGAGTGTCACAGCCCAGGGTGGGATCCTGGGACGGAGAAGAACATTAGGGGAAAATTAGGATCTGAATGAAGTACAGACTGAAGGTAATAAGTACATACCAATGCAGGTTTGTTAGTTGTGACAAACATCCCTCGCTAGTATGATGTAATAATATGGGAAATTGAATGTGGGGTATTAAGAACTTTTTATGCTATTTCCAAAATATTTATGTAAATCAAAAACTATTCTAAATAAAAATTTTATATAAAAAAGATCCCTAAATCTATAGAAATTTAAAGAAATAAAAATGAGATGGCAATAATTCCAGGAAAAAGTAAAACAAGAGAAACAAATAAGGGATAAACTGCATTATTTGAGAAGAAAATTGTTCAAATCTAACAAAATTAATAAGGAATTAGTTTTAGAAAATGTACAAACTGTATTCTATGAAAAAAAAATGGTTCAAATCTAACAAAAGTAGTAAAAAGTAAGTAGTTTTAGAAAATATATCATATTTTTAATTAGAAAATGAGAAGTCGGAGACTTCTTCACATTATTTTAAAGGTTAATAGTCAACTGGATTGATTTAGACTTTAATGAGGCTTTGGGAAAAATCATTCTTACTTTAAATTTATTTTCAGATGGCACTGTGGTTTCTGTGCTGTAAGGTCTGTGTTGAGCTTGGGTGGGAAGGGCTGTAAGACAGGAGCCTGCAGAGCCAACTGAAGTAAACGTACATTCTGGTCTCTACTAAAGCGTCACTGCTCAGCTCAGATCATTATGCAGATCTTTTCATTCTATTTTGAAAGACTTATCCCCCAAATAAACAAATTATATTAGTCTATTTTATTGTTATACTAAAAGTCATTATCTTATAGCATGATTTTATACAAAAATGGCTAAAGACATGTAGAAAGTTGTAATCTTTACCTTTCACACTATAATTGGTATAAAATATTCCTCATAAGAATTACGAGGACCATTTTTATAACTTGCATAACCCCCAAATTATATAGGTAATTGGAAATTGGAAATGTGTTCTGAATGTGTTCAAATTTGTTCTGAGACTACAGCAAGAAGCTATGTCATTAAAGAAAAGAAATAAATTTACGGGAGATGATGCAAAAATCCTGACAAAAAGGATTATTTCTATGCCCACTTTACAAAGGCATAGGCTGTGCCCAAGGCCAGCTGGCTGCTGCGGACAGGGCAGTGCAGGAGCTGAGCCAGAGAAGACATGGGGAGATGTGCTGAGGAACAAGGTTGAGGTCTGCTGGTGAGAATAAAGGGGCAGAGCACAGCAGGCTGTCCTGTGAGTGTTCTCTGCGCTCAGGGCACCCAGCTGTGGGGCTGCGTCCATGGCTGTGAGTGCTACACCCCTCCAGTCCCCTCAGGCCTTCAGTGCCCCCCAAAACAGGAGGATGAGGATGACTCTGTGAAGCCCCTGCTGGGCACCAGAGGTAACAGGTGTGTGGAGAAACAGGTAGAGCAGAAGTGAGTCTGGGGGCTGAGAGGGGCTGGAGGCCACTTGTCAGTGCCACAGAACCAAGTAGAATAGAAGTGAGTTTGGGGGGTGAGGGGGGTTAAAGGTCGTGTGTCAGTGCCACAGAACCAGGTAGAGCAGAAGTGAGTCCTGGGGACTCACTGAGGGGGACTGGAGGCCTCACGTCAGTGCCACATGAGGCAAGCGTGCTCAGGAGTGGACTCACTGGCTCAAGCAATTTTCTTGTTTGTTCCTCTGCAGACCTTGCCCTGTGACTGAAGTGTGTCAGTGTGAACATCATTTGTGGGAACTGTTGCTAATAAACCTTGCTTTGCTATAATTGGGGGAATGACTTTCTCCTTTGTAGACCTTTTCTTAAAGTCTGTCAGGTGCTGAAGCAGCCAGGCAGCTGGGTTGAAAGTCACACAAGCACCACCATATCCACTGAGAGAGGAGTGTCAGAGCGCCTGACCGACCCAGACGACATTGGGTTGTCTTTGACACCTGGAAACTTTCTCACTCTGTGTCATGACTGCAGAAAGGAGGAAAGTAGAATCCTCTCCAGGTCACAGCCTGAGGATCTCTCAGCTTGCAGTGATCTGATTCCCCCAAAACACACACAACTGAATGGACACACCCACCACACCTGGGTGTTCCTGGAGGGGGAGGGTCTGAATGTGGGGAAAGAGGCTGTCAGAGGTGGAGGGAGCCAGACTCTTCTACTTTTTCAAATCATCCTAAGTCAAAAATAACTTAAGCAAAAGCTCAGTGTGCCCAGAGAGGAGATGAGGAAGATGGACCTGAGACACAGAGGGAAGGGAAAGACTTAGCAGGAGACCCTCTGCCGTCTGGGGCTCCTCCCTCACCCACTGTGCGCAAAGCTGGGATCAGTCTCTTGCCTCCCTAACAGGTGCCCTCTTGAATGTTCTTCCCACAACATAGAGAAACAGGATTTTGAAAAGCTGCAGGAATGTTCACAACATGCTGGGCTCTTGGAAGTGGTGACATGAGTTCAAATTGTGGCTCCTACCTGAATCCCTGCCACCAGGTATGGCTCCCCACCTCTCTGAGACTGTTCTCTAATCTGTAAACCTAGACACTAAGTGCAGTCAAGTGGAGCAGTGCCACCGACAGGACAGAAGGGCACAGTGCCTGCCCTGGTCGGCACCTCACACACAGCAACTGCCCTTGCTGGGTCCAGGTCCAAAAAAGTGCCCCGAGCAGGACAGAAGGCAAAACTCTCTTCTGTGGATTCCCTGCTGTGGACTCTCTGCTGTGGGTTCTCTGTTGTGGACTCTCTGCTGTGGACTCTCAGGTGTGGACTCTGCTGTGGGTTCTCTGCTGTGGGTTCCCTGCTGTGGACTCTCTGCTGTGGGTTCCCTGCTGTGGACTCTCTGCTGTGGGTTCTCTGCTGTGGGTTCTCTGTTGTGGACTCTCTGCTGTGGGTTCCCTGCTGTGGACTCTCTGCTGGGGGTTCTCTGCTGTGGATTTTCTGCTGTGGACTCGCTGCTGTGAGTTTTCTGCTGTGGGTTTTCTGGTGTGGACTCTCTGCTGTGGGTTCTCTGCTGTGGATTCTCTGCTGTGGACTCTACTGTGGACTCTGCTTTGGGTTCTCAGCTGTGGACTCTGCTGTGGGTTCTTAGCTGTGGACTCTGCTGTGGACTCTCTGCTGTGGGTTCTCTGCTGTGGGTTTTCTGCTATGCGTTCTCTGCTGTGGACTCTGCTATAATACTCTCTCTTGCTGTACCTTCTCTGCTGCAGGGTGGTTCATGCACATGAAGCCTTGCTCAGGGACTGCAGTAACAGAGGCTGGTGTGCAACTTCCTTGAGGAAGTTCTGGAATGCTCCTGTGCGCGGCCTGTCCAGGTTTGAGGCTTGCCCAGGAGGGGAAGGGTGGCTCTTCCATCCTCTCAGGGGTCCTGGGAAGTCATGCTGAGGTTGCTACATGCTGCCTGCCTCCCTGCGGGACTCTGCATTCCAGTCCTCTGGGCATTGCAATCATTAAGCCAGGCCCAGCCTCAGGTACATGAACTTCCTGCTGCATGGGGCCCAACTCACCAGCACCTCAAAATTGTTGCATGGGGCCCTGTAAATTGTATAGTCAATACTGCTAAAAACCCTGGGGTCTCAGGATCAGGGGCTCCAGAGCTCACTGGGGCCATCTACTCGAAACTACTGATGGGGAAGCAGGTGCAGGGAGGGCTAGGGAGGTGCCCAGCCCTCAGCCACCCCTTGGGTCAGATCTGCCATCTCCCAAGCCTCCCTCCTGGCTACCTCTGGGACTGGAGTCACCTGGATGTTATCTGCCCACCAGCTTCCCCCTCTGTGTCATGGCAAGTGCCAGGCATGGGGAAAACAAGGCACTGGCAGAGGCAGTGGTTGCCATGACTACCTCCCCAGGTAGACAGGGAGGGTTATCTGTCAGACACTCAGAAACCAGCCTAAGCTTGGCCTGCTGCTGGTGGCCACTGAGTGCCCATGCTCTCTGCACCCTGCACAATGATCATGCGGTATGGTGAGTGCCCGTGCTGTCTGCAGCCTGCACGAGGCACGCAGTGTGGCCTTTTTGCCACTTTGCAGATGGAGGAGTGTGGCTCTGACAGGACTCTGAAACCTGCCCAAGTCATGCAGCTGGAGAGGGCAGAGGTGGGAACAAGCAAGCACTGGGACAGTCCCAAAGCCTGTCCTTGGCTGCCCACCATGGCCCCAGGGAGAGGCAAGCTGTGTTGTCTCCATTGAACTCTGTTTCTGGGTAGGTGTGAAGGGTGTGGGGAGGGGCACTGGACGTCCCTGAGCACTGCAGCCCTTCTCCAGACAGGCCTCCTGCTGCGGAGAGACCACAGCTGTGGTCTGAGGGATCAGATGTTCCATAACAGGGGCCAGGGAAGGACAGAGTGGTGGTGGCAGATTCTGGAATCTCTCAGACCTCGGGTCTCAGTCTGGGCCTCCCCAAGTGGCCAGACACCCAGCTGAGGGACAGGGCGTGCCACTCTCACTCTAGTGCCAGGTTGCTGTGAAAATTGTACAAGATGAGAAGTTATTTGCAAGTGTATTTAACACCATAAAATATTAATGAAAGGCATCATTAGGTCTGATGTTTAATACAACATCATTAAAAGTGTTATAGTTTACTTTTAATTTTATAAGCTAGGCTAATGTCTGCCTGATTTTGAAATGTTTCCCAAACCTCTGTAATGAGTATATAAAAGGCCCAAATGATGGCCTGTGTAAGACCTGGGGCTCCTTGGGGACAGGTGGTATAAATTCTGATATGGGCTTCCCTTCTGCCAGCCACACTCCAAAACCCCAGCTTCTTGTACTGTGAGAGCACTCGGAGTTGGGGAAGGAATCTTCTGTGTGGGAACTTACATAATGCCAGATACCTTGGCAGATAAGGGTTGACTCAGGCTCTGAGCAGCAAAGAGGTGTCTTCATATCCCCCAGTTCCATTCCCAATGCTTAAGGAAAACTGTCTCACTCTTCCCTCTGTGTGTGAGTGATCCAGCTCCCTTGCGATTTGGACACGAGGTCCCTAAACTCCAGATAGGCTGGATGAAGGGGCCCCAGGCTGTGGACACACTCCCCAGGGCAGCCTAAGAGGACAGCACCCAGGACAGAGCCACAGGAGCAGCTGGGCTGCACGCGCTGAGCACGCCCTTGCTCTGTGCGTTCAGTGCTGGCCTGGCAGGCTGCATTGGCCATGTCTGAGCATCGTGAGCTGGGCTGCATCAGCATCTCGAGGACATGATCCAGGGCCTCCTGCACACTGAGGGCCGCGCCTCTATCCTGGCTCTGCTTCAGCAATTGAGGAGGTTCCATGCTGCTTTCCACAGCAGCTCTAGCATTCCTGAGACGGTGTGAGATCCCTCTTCTTCACACCCTCACACACACTGGAATAACATTCGGCCACAAGAACAGAATGAAATCCCGTCATTCCCAGCAACATGGGTGAACACGACGAGGGATACTGGGCTAAGTGAAGTAAGCCAGACTCAGGTCTTACTCTGATGTGGAGTCTTACAAAGTCAGTCACAGAGGCAAAGGAGAGGTGAGGGCTGACATTGAGAGCTACGGCCAGTTGGAGGAGGAAGTCCTGGGGTCCCACCGCAGGGCATGGTGACTGCTGTTAGCAATGACTTGGTGTCTGTATCAAACTAAACCCTGGAGGAGGATTGTGACTATTTCTTCACCACACAGAAGTGATGGACAGAGCAGCCAGCAGCTTTCACCTGGCCCGAGAGCCTCCGAATGAACCATGCCAGGACAGACCCCTGCGTGCCACCCTGGAAGGAGCTTCCTCCCAGTTTGTCTGGTCTGTTCCCAGAGGTGGTCACGTCCTGTGGAAGGGAAGGTGAGGGTGAAGGACTTGAAGTCTCAGGAACAGAGAGACGCCCCTGCCTTCCCCACTGTGGCCCCACGAGTGCCGACGTGGGTCTCCCTGGGGACGAGCAGGGTGACAGTGCACATGGGCACCCAGCACCCTGCCTGCCACAGACAGGTCCCGCATGAGCTGCGGCAACTGGAAGGTCTTGGCTGTGCTCTGGTTTGTCTACATGCGCTTTTTATATTAGAGAAAACTTGTCACATCTCTCACACGTTGTCACCGCAGCCTCATTACTCTGAAATGTCACTTCACTTATGAACGTCATTATGCAGGAACATATGCTGCAAATGACAGGACTGCAGGAAATCTGAAAAGATGAGGTTTTTTTCCAGAGCCACATTTTAGCAGGGACAAAGTCAACATTTTGACATCTGGGAAAGACTTTGACATGGGGGCGTCCTGTTGCTCTCCCTCCAGATTCCCAGCCTGGTGTCTTGTTTCTCTTCTGGAAGGTGAGTGACAGGTCATCTGATAGGGAGGAGGGGCACAGGTGTCCCTGCCACCAAGCCCCAAGCAGAGCAGGGTCCTTTTCCTCCCTGCACCAGGTCCCACTGCTGCTGGGTGCTGGACAGCCCGCCAGTCCTCCTGCTGTGGGTGGCTCTGGGCTCTGTGAGGGGGGCAAGGCAGACTCACCTCATCACTGGGTGAGGGTCCCCTTCAGGTCCACGGGAGTCTGGAGTTTTCTTTGTATTTGGAGGCCTGCATTGAGGATGGGGGAAGGGACAAGGTACAAAGTGTCTTCACTCACTTGGTTTTGCAAACAGCTAATGTAGTCATTTGATTCTCAGTTACTGAGCACCTACTGTATGCAGTGTGGTGAGAGGACTGATTGGCAAACTGTGTGTAGTCTGGGTTGCCATGGTGGTGAGGGCCTGGGGCAGACCCCTCACAGGGGGCTGTCATGGTGGCAACAGCCTGGGGCTCTGGGACATGGGGAAGACCCCCCACACACAGCCCCACCGGTTCAGAGTCCCTGGGGACTAAGCAGGAAACCCAGAGCCCCCCATCCACCTCCAGGGGGCTGCACCACCTGCTGAGCTACTGAGTGCCTTGTCAGCAGGAAATAATGAGTCTTTCCTTGCAGGGCTGCTACCAGCATTAAGTGACCCACACGGGGGCTGTTGTGTGGGTCTGGGTTAGAGACAGTCAGGTGGGGAGAGATCCCAACTGCTCTTGCTGAGGGCTCTTATCAAAAGGAGCAAGGCTGTAAGAAAGAGGGGAGAAGGAGAGGGAGGAGAGGGCTAGTGGAGGGATCTCACCTAGTGTGCACAATGCAAGGGTGTATTTCAAAACAGCTAAGAGTAATTATAAATGTACCACAAAGGTAAGTGAGGCGATGATATGTTAATTAGTGGGTTTAAGCATTCCACATTGTCTATCAAATCATCACATTGTGCCCAGTTATGATTTAATAAAAATTAACCTAAAAAGGCACAAGCCCTTCCTTCCTTCCTTCCTTCCTTCCTTCCTTCCTTCCTTCCTTCCTTCCTTCCTTCCTTCCCTCCCACCCTCCTTCCCTCCCACCTTCCTTCCTTCCTCTCTTTCTCCTTCCTCTCTCTCTCCCTGAGCCCCACACCAAGTACCCAGGACATAACTTTTGTTAAATAAATAAATGAAGAAATAAATCTTACAAAACACTTTATTGGGTAAGTGAATGAATAATACACATTACAAAAGTGATCTGAGTCTATGCAAAGTAAAAGGTGAGTGAATACAGACACCAACCACGTCGGGACACGGTAGGCTGGAGCCGAGGGTGTCCTGGGACGTGGGCAGCATGGTGCGGGTGCCTGTCCGCCCCCAGCCAGCTGACTCCTCTGACAGCCCAGGATTCCTCGCAGGAAAGCCAGTGCCATGCTCCTCCTGCCAGGGCGCCACCAGCGTGTGGGACAAAGCCACAGTAGTCCCCATCACCTGATCTAGCTGAAACAATCATGTGTTTGTTTTTAATTTTCTAAGCCATTATTAAAACATAGCTAAATTACAAACTTGTGCTAACAAAATATTTCTTTTCATATGTAAAATTTATAGAGTCAATTAACAGTTATTTCATTTGTGATCTTAATCTTCCAAAATAACAGAGAAAAGTAGGTCAGCGTCTATGTATCTACTAAACCAGGAAGCTGCCCGTCCCCAAGACATCACACAGAGTTGCCGGGAGTCCCCTCTGATCTGGGCAGAAGGATCCACCACGGTGTTCGCTTGTATGTTCAACAGCCACTGTTAAGCACTTTCTGGGGGACTTGATGTATGTCCAGTTTGGCTGCCTTAAAACTTTATTTTTTTTAAAGTAGGCTTATTTGTAGGATGCTCAGAATAAGGAGATGTGTTTTCCCACTCCCTCCAGCAGCCCTTGCTTGGCAGCTAGTGAGGGGGAAGGGTGAAAGCTTCCCCTTCAGAAACTTCACTCATTAAGGTGAACAGTGTCCCCAAGGGCAATTTCCGTTGCCATGTGGGAGTCTGCGGGCCCTAAGACGTGTGAGGATGTGTGGGGTCCCAGGTCACAGTGCACCCAGGACTGCAGAGCTGAGAATGTGCAGGGCGTGCTCTACAGCCCTCACCGGCATTCTCACACTTAAACATCATCACAACTGGGAGGCGTCAGTCTCTCTGTCCTCATTCTGAAAATGAGGACACTAATGAGCAGAGAGACTCGGCATCCAGACGCCACATAGCTGGGAAGGGGTGGAGTCAGGACTGGGACTCGGCGGGCTGTGCTCCCACCGTGGCTGTGCTGCGGGGTGCCTGGATGTTTGCTGGAAATCAGGCCGTGGTGTTGGTGTCAGCAAGGGTGTTTCCGAACAAGACTGACATGTGGACAGGCGGCCCAAGTGAGGTGGGTGCCCACCTCTCCCCAGGAGGTGGCATCACCTGGCTTCCTGGAGGCCTGAACGAAACCAAACAGATGTGAGTTGCCTGCCAGCATTTGAGCTGGGACAGCTGTGTTCCCCAAAACTTGGGCTTGAACTTACACGGTCAGCTCTCCTGGTTCTTAAGTCCCAAAAGCCATGCCTCCTAGGCCTCTGGATTGCAGATGGCACACTGTGGGACTTCTCAGTGTCTGTAATCCCATAAGCCACCTCCGCATTTTGTTCACATGTACACCCTCCTTGGCTTACTAGGGGTTATGTCTCAATACAGTTATCATAAGTCCAAATATTATAAATTGAAAATGCATTTAATAATCCAACAAACCCATCATTAAGTTGAAAATTGCAAGTTGAACCATCATGAATTCAGACACTTCTTGACTTAGGAGATGGTTGCACCCTCAGGGTCAAAACCTTGTAAGTAGGACGATCGCGAGTCAGGGCCTGTCTGTGCACCATGACACGTGACTTCCTCAAAGTGCACACTGTCACCCGACAGATGGAGCCTCCAGCATGGAGCCGGGACCCTGGTGACAGTGGGCTGTCAGGAGACACTGGCCTTGACGTGAGGACACACGTATCCTTTGTGGATAGCTGTCCTTTGCCACGTGTGGGCTCTGAGCAAGCTGACCTCACCCTGATGCTTTGCCAGTGACACTCACTGCTTCCCTGGTCATCACCCATTGTCACAGATAATGTCCTGGGTGTTTCCATGAGGGGATGAAGGTGGAGGGAGAAAGGAAAGTGCTGTGCCCTCTAGCCAAGCTCAGTGTGGAGGCAGGGACCCCACCACGTGACAGTCAGAATAGCCAAGCTCAGTGTGGAGGCCGGGACCCCACCACGTGACAGTCAGAATGGGGTCACACAGGCTGCCCCAGGAGCTGTCCAGCTTCCCAGAAACAGGGTTCTTGGGGTCCCATAATGTGAGCTGAGTCCCAAATCCCCACAGCAATGTGTGTCCTCACTGCAGCTGAGTCCCAAGGCAGACTGACCAGTCCACTCCTTGCAGCTGTTCCAGAGGGGAGCAGTTTCCGCTGAGACTCATCTCATTGCTGGAAGCTCTCCTTTCTCTGTTCTATTCTTTTCCTCCTACAGTCCCCAAACTACCCATCTCTCAGGACTTGGTGTGAGGAAGCTGTCACCCACCACTGCAGCCCAACCCTCAATCTGGAGACCTGAGCCTGCCCCCTTGTCAGGGTAGGGAAGGGCACTGTGGGACAGTTGGCCCTGGACTCCCAGCCACAGTGGACGTCTTCCTGATCAGGAGTTGCCTGCAAGTCCAGACCCCAGTGCTTAGCTTGGGGCACCCAGAAAATAACCCAATTCTATCAAAGGCCACCTATCCAGGCTGCTCCCCCATCGCTAGAGGAGACCCGTGTTCCCTGCAATGAGTCTGTGAGGAGGATATTTATTGGAACAGATGTTTCTGTGTCATCTGACAAAAGCTGCCAGCGGCCTCCTGGCATAATTCTGCACAAACACAAGCATGCCTCTTACATGAAAGCGGAGAAAAACAGCTCGTAACTGTGCTTCACTTTGAGAATGTTCGCAGTTGGAGTGAGTACAAGTATTAGTGTACGCAAACTCAGTTATCCAGGGGACACAGTGTGTATTTGAAAGGAGTTTGCAGTTCTGTGCAGTGACTGTGGAAGTGAGGGGAATCGCCAGCCCTGGCTGGGGGCCAAACTTGGTACCAACAGCCCTGTTCAAATCACCCTCAGTGCACCACAAAAGCCAGCTTGCATCGCGGTGCCATGTGAAATGAAAACAACGTGGATTCTAATCCCAGCTCTCCGCTTAAAAGCCTCATCACCTCAAAATGGCTGCTTAACTTCATTGAGCTATGATTTCTTCATTTATGAAGTGGCCAAAAAGCTTGCAGCAAGAATAGTTTCTTCCTTCTGTGCCATGGTAAGTAGCTTCAGTCGACTAATGTGAAACTCAACATAAAATGATATTTACAACAATACTCCATTTACCATAAAATGTCACACAGCTGTGAGACTCTGTCATGTCACCCTTTGTCCCACTGCCATGTCTAAGACAAATAATAGATGCGGGGGGGGGGGTGCGAGGCCAGCAGGCACCAGCTACATGTTCAACACGGAGGCTGTGGGGTAAGGGTTGGTTACAGTGTGAGGTCGCCCTTGAGTTTTCTGCCCTGGGACTGTGAAGGGCCAGGGGACAGACCCAGGAACCCAGAGGAGCTTTTCTGGAGCTGGGTCTCAAAATAGACTTAGGAGTTCTCTACCCAGAAAACAAATTTGAATGAGTAAATCCACACTTTCAGCTGAAGAGACAAGCAGCCTCATAGAAAAAGAGGCATTGGATCCCTGAGGTGTTTGCAAATCCAGAGGTGTGAAGATAAGAGGGCTCTGTAGCAGTCAGCCCCATTTGCTGTGTAACTATCAAGCCCAAAGCTTCTTGCTCAGAAGGTGGTGGGGTACATGGGATTAGGATGCGCTAGGTCCCCACCGCTCTTGGCTTCACCTGTGTGCTGAATTTTTAAATGGCAGCTGAGGGACTGATGATCAACAGAGACTGTGAAACTCTTGTGTGGCCAGGAGACTTAGATATTTTTATTTTGGGGGGACACTTTATGGAGAAAAAGCCCTAGAAAATATTCCAAACTTTCATTTGGAAACCTGGAAGGATACAGAGGGTAAGAGTGAGCCAAAGTTAAACAAAAGTTCACAAACTAGCCCCAGAATAAAAGCCTACAAGATAAAGTAGTAAATCACTTTAGAAGTAAGGTAGAACCATCAAATTACCTTTTAATTGTCAAACACACTAGCAGACATTCAGCAAACATGTGCGTCAACACCCTGGCCCAGCTATGCAGCTAAGGCACAAGGAGCCAAGAGAAAAAAGCAAAATTAGAAGCAGACCCACAGGCTTTCCAGATACAGAAGTTATCCCACATGAACTTTAAAATTACGGAAATGTATGTAACAAAGATGAGCAATTGGAGACTAACACAGGGATGCAGAGATTCTCAGAATAAATATGAAAATACCAAATCTACAACACATTAAAATAAAGTTGAGTCTTTGCAAGAATAACTAGACATGCAGGAAAGCAAAGGCAACATTGGAAATTCAGTCGTTATAAGTGTTACACCATAGTACTCCCATAAGGAAGCAACGACCTCACACCATAGTACTCCCATAAGGAAGCAAGTTCACACCATCCACTCAATAGACACACAAAAAGCATCTGACAGGGCGGCACCTGTGGCTCCAAGGAGTAGGTGCCGGCCCCATATACCAGAGGTGGTAGGTTCAAACCTGGCCCTGGCCAAAAACTGCAAAAACAAAACAAAGAAAAAAAAATGCATCTGACAAGGTTCAACACCTGTTCATGGCAAAATAGTCTAAGCAAGCTTGGCATAGAAAGAAGGGAATGTTCTTAGTCTAATAAAAAGTTATCTCTGGAATAACCCCAGGGAGCTTCACGGTCAATGGCAAAACACCTGTTATGGGAAACAAGACAAGTGAGCCCCACTTCTATTCAGAAATCCAAGGTTTAGCTGGTTCAATAATGCAAGAAAAAGAAATTAGGGTTGTAAGATTGAGTAAAAGTAATATAATTGTCCTTATTCTCTGATGACGTGATTTAGCTTTGTATGTAGAAAATTCTAAGCTGTCTCTATGCAATGAATAACTAGTAAGTCAATTTAACAAGGTCACTGAAACAGGCTAATGAACAAAGCTGAGTCTTATTTCCATATACGCAAACAATAATGAAATAAAATGTAAAAGAACACCACTAAACATGACTTGAAAAGTCTAAATTTCTAATAATGAAATATATGTAAAACCCTTTACACAGAAATCTGTAAAATATTATTGGCAGAAATTAAACAAACAAGAATAATGGATAAAAGTACATACTAGTTAAATATCAGTTCTTTATAAATTCATCTGTTGGTATAATACAATCCTAAAGAAAATCTTAACCATTAATTTTTTATCAGAAATTTACAAACTGATTCTAAAATGTATATGAAGTTGCAAACAGTAGAGAAAAGCAAGACAATTGTGAAGAAGAATGCAGTTTGAGGAAGCACATTACCATAAATGAAGATTTGTTGCAAAGCGATGGTGATTAAGACAATGTCGTAATGCAAGGGCAGGCGTGGATACCAGTGGCAGAGGACAGACCCCAGACACAGATACGTTCTCTACAGACAAATGATTTATGACAGTGGTCTCCAGAGCAGTGGGGAAATGCCATCTTTTCAATAAATGATGCTGAGTCAATTGGATATGCTTATGGAAAAAATAAATCTTGCCCTTTTCACATCACACACAAAATTAATTTCCAGAGATATTGTAAATCTCTATGCGAAAGAGAGACAATTTAGGAGACATCTCAGTGATGTTTAGAGGGAAAGATTTCTTAAACAGGACACGAAATGCATTGATTATACAGGAGAAACTGATACGTTTCTGTTCACCAAGATACACAGAAAAGGGAATTCACCAACCAGTGAATGAGAGAATATTTCCAAAATGCAACAAAGGATTCAAAATCAGCACTGCAGGACAGTGCACCCAGAGTATCATGGGACGGCACTCCCAGGGCAGGTGGCGCTCCAGCTATAGGACAGCGCTCCCACCGGGATGCAGGCTCATACTACAGGGAGATTCCATTCTGTGTCCCTCTAAGGATAAAGTTTAAAATGCCCGGCAACAGGAAGTCTTGGCAGGTGTGTGGAGGGATGGCAACACTCCCCCAGTGCTGGCAAAGGTGTCAACTACTAAGCTCGTATGGGAACTGTTGACCAGCATCTACTAAGATAAACCCCCACAGAAGGTGGGATGCAATAACCTAATTCTCAGATTTCAATTTCTACAAAATTCAAAACAAGCAAAGCTAAGCTGTGGGCCAGTGGTCAGAAGGTGATTGACTTTGCAAAGAAGTTGGTGGTAGCTGGAATAGAACCTGAGGCCAGGGAGGTGCTCCGGGCCCCAGTGCTGAGGTCACCTGGAGCAGGGTGCTGACTTTGTGGGTGTTTTCACTTTGTGAACACTCTCAGGGCTCAGCACACATCATGCGCCTCCCTGTTTATGTCTGTTACATTCAAAGTAAAGATTAGTTAAGAATTTTTTTTAAAAGAATGAGGAGAAGCTCAGAGTGTAGGCACAATTCTCCTCCGTTACGTCATGGACATGTGAGGTTTGAGACACGTGCAATCATTCAACCTGTCATGTCCACTGAGGTCCAGGGTTTGCAGCTATGGAGTCAGGAGAGAAAATTCAGGGCAGAAATTCAGAGGCTTTCAGCATATCTGAGCAGCGGAAACCACTTGTAGAGATCTACAACCCCGTGCCACAGACCTGGGGAAGGAAGGCGTGGGCTTTGAACCCTGCACCAGCATCAGAAACAGACCAGCTCCGGAATTGGCTGACAGGGGTGTGGGGGCAGGTAGGGGAGGTCACAGGCAGAAGCTGACGCTGTAGTCCTGAGGAAGCCCGTTGTGCTCGTAACACCTCCGGGGCAGGTATGGCCACTCACTTCACCAAGAGGAAACTTCTTTACTAAACCTCAGCTGATGGAAGGTGTTAACCGGAGCTACTCAGGACCTCCTCAGACAGGGCCACCTAGATTAACATCTGAGGGAATGACGGTACAGAGCCTGCCAAGCTGACACATAAAACTGGCCATCATAGACCCTTCCAGTCCTCGGCTTCAAGGTCATCTTCTCAGAGAGACCTTCCGTGAAGAGTTGCCCTCCCTCCTCAACTCTCACCAATCACCCTATAAGCACCTGTGTCATTGTAACAAATTAAAGTGTGTGTGTGTGAGAGTGAAAGAGAATATTCCACCCGGCCAGTCTTGTTTTCCATGGACAGCGTCTTCCAGGTCTGTGGGTTTCTGGTGCCGACCCCTTGTGCTTTGCTGAGTCTCTGCACAAACCAGAGACCAGGAGGAAGAGCCACCAGCTGCCGCTCGCAGCCTTAATTGTGAATTTGGGAATTAAATGAAAAGCGTGCAACACATTCTGCTTAGCCAATCATGGCTGTGTTGAAGGATTAGCTATGAATTAGTCTCTGCTTTGCGTCTTTCTCCCTATCAGTCATTTTCTGAAATGGAATTAGGGAAACAATGAAAGAGTGAGGAGCTGATCACAACTGTCTGACATCTGCCTCCAACACGCTTTCCGAAGCCTGCGGGAGCTGGGACAGGTGCGCCACGCCGTGCCGGGGAGCAGAAGGAAGCCACGGGCGTCGTGCTGCACAGCACTAACTTCCAGGGGAGGGCAGGTGCCATCCCCCGAGAGCAGAGTGACTGGCAGGTGGTTCCTGGGGAGGTGGCTCAGAGGCAGGAGTTTCCTTGAGGGAGCAGAACCAGACGGCCCCAAGACAGAAGTATCCTCCCCGGAATGTCACCACTGCACAGGAGTCAGAAGGCAGGGTCATGACATCCCACCCACTGCCCCATCCCCCTGCTGAACCAGATAACTATCAAATCAAACAGCATGCAACAGGCTCAGGCTTGCTTGGGATTGCTGCTTTGGAAAGTCTGCATCTTGTGAGCACAAACTCACCAGCTTCCCACTTAGGGCACCTCAGAGCCAGGCCAGAGAGACCCTGAACCACAGAGGCGGAACGGGGTGCCGTGGGTGTCCTGCTCCTCCCCGGGCGAGTCCTCCCAGTGGCTGTTCATGGGCACAGGCCCGGGCCATCCCTGGGCCACAGTGTGGGACGCAGGGCTGGGTGTGGAGTGGCGTCCTTCTATTGCAGGTTTGTACCTGATGGTTTGATAGCTACACAGGACAGGGCTGCCAAAAGTAAAGGAGATGCTTTGGGACCCAGTGCAGGTCCAGGGAGGTGTCTTTGCCAAGAGAACATTTGACCTGTCAAAGAAAACAGCATGAGGTGTTTAAGGAGATGAGTCAGATTTTACCTGGGCTGTTGCAGCAGGGGAGAGAGGGGAGAGACTCCAGAATAACCCAAGCTCAGCTCCTCCTAAGACGCATGTGACTGAGGTGTCTAAGGTGAGAAAAGAGGAGGGGCCAAGGGATTATAGGGACACAGGAAATTACAGAAGGGGTCTGCATGCACACCCCATGAATTCTCATGTTAAAACCTAATCCCCATCGTGACGGTATTAAGAGTGTGAGACATGGATGGGGTTTTGTAGGGTAGAGCCCTCAGGACTGGGATCTGTGCCCTTATGGAAGATGGCAGGGGAGCTCCCTCGTCCCTCCTGCCACTCAAGTAGGCAGCAAGACAGTACCATCCAGGAGCCGGAATCCCTCATCAGACCTGAGATCTGCCGGTACCTTGATCTGGACTTCCAGCCTCCAGAACTAAAACACACACATGACCCTGCCTTATAACCATCCCTCGTGTAAAGAATTCAGTTAGAGCAGCCTAAACACCAAGATGGGGCAAGTGCAGAATGCTGGGAGTGATCTGGCAACTGGGTTTTGGCAGCACAGTGCATGGCGTGGAGCTGATAGCATTGCTTTTTTTTGCACAAAGACTCAGCACTGGGCTGGGGGCAGCTCCAAGGACACAGACTCGTGCAGCTGGAAGTTTGCTTGGGTCACTCAGCACCATCAGGCACGTTCTTTATGCCAGGCAGGGCCCACAGCCTCACCCCGAGGTCCCCGTGCTCCACCCCAGTGGTGTCTGTGGAGGCGAGCAGCTCAGACCTGCAGGGCCGTGGCCAGGATGGGGAGGAGGAAGAAGAGTGTGGGTGTGGGGGGAGAGACCAGTGGACGTGGGGACTGACCACCTAGATGTGAATGGGTGAGTCTGGGACCCTGCAGGTCCATCCCACAGGGCTCTGGGTGCTGGTGTCCTGAATAAATAACAGAGAGAAAGTCCAGGCTGCAGAAGACTTGCTTGGGTCACATGGTGGGACCTCAGAATCTTCTACATGTACTGACGTGGCCCGGTGCTGACTGCAGGTCTAGAGAGGGGAAGCACAGCACACCCGCCTACGGGCATCTACTCTGACCAAGGATAGCTCCAGTGTCCTCTCTCCCAACTAAGGGAAAGGGAGAAACCATCGCTGTGGTTTGTAGAGCAGCACTGTCCAAACGAAGTGTCTACCACGACCGGAATGGGCTGCGAATCTCACCACCAGGTAAGGAAGCGGAAGTGGAGACGTGAAATTGAAATGTGACTAATAATGCTGTGGACCTTATGTTTTATTTTGTTATCATTATTATTATTATTATTATTACCATTTTGAGAGAGAGAGAGTCTCACTCTGTCAGCCTGGGTAGAGTGCTGAGGCATCACAGCTCTCAGTAACCTCAGATTCCTGGGCTTGGGCAATCCACTTGCTTCAGCCTCCTGAGTAGCTGGGACTACAGGGCATAATCCATGACCCCCAGCTAGTTTTTCCATTTTCAGTAGAGACAAGGTCTTGCTTTGGCTCAGGCTGGTCTCCAACTCCTGAGCTCAAGCAATCTGCCTCGGCCCCCCAGAGTGCTAGGATGACAGGCGTGAGCCATCACATCCGCCCTATTTTGTTATAATTTTAATTCAAACAGCCGCATGTGAGTAGTGGGAGATCCCATGTTTAGAGGAGGAAACTGAGGTACCGGGCATTTGAGTTCCCTGAGCTGCTTCCCAAGAGAGCGGGGTGGAGCCTGGAAGCTGCAGGCCAGGCTCGGAAAGCCCAGCTGGGCTACTGCTCCCAGCCGGGCCCTATGACCGTCACCCTTCCGTGTCCACAGGGGATAACAGAAAAGCCACCCTCTGTAGAATATTTTAAAGAAGCTCATCCTGATCCAGAGTGAGGGACTGAGACCCAGAGCTCCCTCACATGGTCTCAGGCGGATCGGGGTAAACTTCATTCTCAAACACTTTAGAGGGACAGGGCCTGCAGGAAAAATCACCCATCACTATGTGGAGGGCAGGCAATGGTCTGGCCGGATGGGTGGGACACCCCAAAGCCCACTGTGTCACGGTGGGTGCAGGATTCCTTAGCTGGAGTTAAGCTTCATCTAGGAGCTTGGAGTCAGCAGAGAACAGAACATCTGAGTTGAGATAAGGGGTCCTTGTCCACCACATGCAGCATCAGGGCCAGGTTGGAAAGTGACCCCCATATGCCCGGTCACACAACCTGCTCAGCCAGGTTGGGGCTGCAGGGGTGACACGTCCCTTGCCTTGGTGGCCTTATGTCTTATGTATGAGTTGGGGTGTTAGTGTCACAGAGTCTGTGCTGTCCGTCTTCCAGCCTGTGTTTTAACGCTGGTCAGCTGCATCTAAGCTCTGAAAGGGAAGGGGCCTGAGGACACATGTGTGGCCTCTTGTCGGTCGTGGCCAAGGCACTCATTTTTAAGCTTTCTCTGTGGTGCCCTTTGGTCTGTTTTGTTGGCTGAGGGTTTAGGATTGATAGTGGAGTGGTCTCAGGCCTATCTGGGGATGCTCCATTCCCTTCTACAAAATGGAATAGTGTCCACAAGCAGCTTAAGCAAAGCTCCCAAAAACCTTACGTTGTCTCTAGATTGTGGGAAACACCAAATACAATAGCCACACCGTGCTTTATTTGCCTTGATTCAACATGGCACTTAGTGCACAGGGCATGGCAAATTCAAGTTTTGCTTTTAGGATTTTGTAGAATTTGTTTTCCCCCAATACTTTCAACCTGAGGTTGGTTAAATCTAAATGCTGAACCCAGAGATTCATCTGGGAGTCATGAAGCCAGTATCCAGAGAGGACCAGGCAGTGTGGGTCCCTTCACTCAGCTCCCCAAGATCAGCCCCAGGGTCACAGGAGCCCCTCCGCAGGGGCAGTGATGGAATGACCCTCCTCTCTGGAAAGCTCAGAACTGGATTCCTCCACTCTCCCTGCACCCCTCCTCCCCAATCTAACCCCACCCCTGAGCTCTCATCCTTTGTTCCACAGGGAAATGCAGATTTTTTTTAATCTTTTGGAGAATGCTTGGAGATAAGAACAATTTATGTCTCAAATACATTAGCAGAATAAAGCCTTGTGTTTCAATAGCTCCTTTCACTGAGTGCTCAGAATACATCACCCATTGTCTAAAACACCAGGCACAGTGATAAGTGGTAAACCATCCTTTGCAACAAGCCACTGGCAGCTGCTGAAGTGGGACTCACACCTTAAGCTCAAGGTCAGAGTGTGGCAGACTCTGGGAGAAGGTTTAAGGGTCATTGTGCCCCCAGTTTAGAATTTTTCTCTCAGGGAAAGAGAAACATCGCCCTGGGGTTGGAGGCCCTGCAGGGGGTCTTGTGCAAATTCCTTAACTTCTTTCAGTTCAGGTTTTTTTTACCCATTTAACTAGAGCAAAGTAGACCTCCCTTGCTTATTTTTTGGATTCAACAGGTAGAAAAATAGGACAGAAGAAGCTGTGATACTTTGAAAATTAAGAAAATGAAAACCTGTCATAGATGCTATTCCCAGAACCACGCCTGGCACAGCTCCATCAAGGGATGGTTCTGAGGGGTGCTGAGGGGCTCTGAGAGCAGTGGGTGAGCCAACAGGGGCTCCAGGACCGTGTGTCCTGCAGGGCCCACCTGCCCTGAGCCAGGCTCCCTGTGTTCTGAGCCCCCACATCCTCCAGGATGAAGTGAGTCCTGAAGGCTGGGCAGGGCACGGACAGGGAGGCAGCTCCTATCCCGCGATGAGAAGCAGACAGACGCAGCTGCTCTCCAGCCCGTAGACTGAATCTGGCCCGTTTATTTTTCATTACTTTCTTGGTGTTAGGGAGATATTCTGTGCCTTCCCCACCACAAGGGAGTGAACCTTCTTGAATCACACTCAGCACCTGCAACGGTGCCCAGGGCTGAGTTGGTGTCTGGGAACCCACAGCTGGATAGACCCGGGGGCAGGAGGCTGGGAGGAAGATGAACGGAAGGGGACGGTCAATCTGGCTTTGGTGCATAGCTTCCCAAGGGGAGGACCTGGAAGGTGACAGTAGTGATATTCACCAATGAGGTAGGCAGCCCTTTCTCTAGAATAAGTTTGCAAACTTCATTGTCAGACCTCGTATGTTTTTGCCAAGTGAGTGGGAAAACCAGCATTATATAGCAACCGACCTGAAATACATCCGTAGATACATTCTAAGTATGGTGGGGGCCTTTACAGAAGGCAAGATCCTCTTCAAATGTCCTAGATTAATTAAAACATCGTATTTCTTCTCACAAAACTCCTTTTTCAGTGTGGTTTTGTTTGTTAACAAACTGTTCTGGCCACAGACTCAAAGAGGTGGATGCTGCCTTGTCCACAGCAGGTGGTCAGGATGGACTGGACTGGACACTCCATAAAGGAAACTCAATTCCATTAAATGTAGCAGAGGCCATCGAGTCCTGGGACGCCTGTCACTGTGACCTGTGGCTGCTCTTCAGGGCTGTCTTTCAAACTGGGGTGTTCATTAGTCAGAAACAAGATTTCCAGTGGGAACTTCGGTCAAGCCACTGCACATTTACTGAGCCACTTCCCCGTGTTATTATGCCTCCCTCAGTGGTCAGGGAGGGTGGGGAGCAGAGAGGTGGTCAGGGTGACACAGAGCTGTCATTCCTCCAGGGATGGTCTTGTGGGGAGATGGCCGTGAGGAGGGACTCGCGGAGCTCAGCAGGGGCTGGGACAGGGGTGCCCTGTGGTGTCAGGGAGGGCAGAGAGATGTCTGCTGGGGCAGACCTGGAGTCCAGCTTGGAGGCAGCCAGGAGCCCCAAGCTGGTGCTCTCGTTCTGTGCTTTGGGAGACAGTGCTCTGCCTGTGAGCACATCCAGAGCCCCTGCCCTGAGCTGGGCAGTCATCAGAGGCTGGGGGTTACAAAGAGGTACACCAAGGTTAAGAGCCAGCTCTCATGGTGGGAGGCTTTCTGGCACTGAGTCAGAGGCATTGGGGAGCGCTAGCAACAGTGCTACTTAGAGCCATCAGCAGAGGTGCTGGGGAGGGGGAAGAAAGCCAGAGCAAAAAGATCTTCCTCCAGGCTAGCATTTTGGTGCCAGCTGGAGTTCTCCATCACCAACAGCTCCCTGCTTAGGTGACCTCACTGCAGCTGCTATTGATGCTGCACTGGCACTTTAAAAAAAAAATGGGAGATTCTAAGTCAGGGAAGGTGGGCCCTTGCTTCTGTCTTCAGAACCACATGTTGAGTAATTTTCTTGGGGGCACCTTGGGCGTTTGCATCCTGTTCATTAGGAGAACTGACTGCCTCCTCTGCCCATTAATCCAGAGCTCCAAAATCCGAGTCATCACTCAGAACTTGGGGTAATAGTTGACATCGTTGATCCAACTGTCTGGAAAATTGTATTATGACAGTGCTTTCTCTAATAATCCATCAGAACAAAGTCGTGTGTCTCATGGTGCAGTTCTTGGTCTCTGCTGACCCGACATCCCCACAGCCCCGCCGTTGATCAGCATTAAGCTACATCCTTAAGTGCATCTTTAATGACTTCTTGCCATGGTTGGGAACAATTGAATGGAACAAATGTAGGCCGTTCCCGCCTGCGCTGGCCATCTGTCCCCATCACAGGCTCCTGGAGGTTTTCCCCCAGTTGCTTTGTGTCAGGCAATTGTTGGAGTTAGTGGAAATGGACTCAAATTGAGGTGTAGATAAATCGAAAGTCTAAAACACAAATCATTGAAGTTGTCTTGGAACTTAATTGCCTCTTTGCCATCTGACATTTCTCCTTCTCTATCAGGCTGTGGTGATATCACTCAGAAGGTTCCAGCTGACTTAGCGTGCCTGCAAATGAGCGGTTAGCAGGGGTCCTGATGCTCTGGAGAGAAGCAGATGACCAGAGCAGGAAGGAGAGGAGAGGGGCCGGTGACCACACTGCAAGTGGACAGAGTGCAGTGTGGCTGGAGCACACCTGGGGCCATGCAACATGGAGGAAACCCCATCCACAATCTTCCTGCTCCTCCCCGGCCTTTGCACAGGTGCACCCAGAAGTGAATCCTGCCCACAGGGACATGTCCAGCAAGGGATGCGGTTCTATGCCAAAAACACCAAACAGGCTTAGTCCACTCTCATTGTTGGACAGAACTACAGAGATAGTTTATTTTGTCACCTTTGTTTCAAAGCAGTATGAAGCCTCCCAAATAGTCGGAGGAGTCTAAACAGAGCACCCGTGAAAATGACCTGCCCAAGGTCTGGTGTAAGGAAAGGACGATCAACTTGTAGTACTGTTCAACTTGGGAAGACTTGCCTGCAACTTATGGGCAGCAGGCACTGGCCCCAGGATCAGGGTCTCTGGATTAAAATGCAGATTCTTCAGCAATTTACTGTGGATGCATGTTGGGCAAATCATCCAACCCAGAGAGGCCTTGGTTTCCCATTCTGTAAAATGACACCAAGGCTATCAAAGGCACCTTGCAGCTCTAACATCTGATGCTACTCCTTGTGACTTTCTTTGAGGGCTTAGTGGGATATAAGTAGCTGGTGTCCCACCCTTGTCCCTACCTCCTTCCTGGTGACCGACTGCCCAGATGTGGTCCCCCTGAAGTTGAGGAAGCAAATCATGACCTCTGCCCTGGTCTTTGCTTTGATGTTTCCCCTAAATGTTTTTCCAATCCCACAAGTACTCAAGTCTCCACCTCCACGTAGGTGAAACCCACCCCGTACATGCAGACTTGTGGGGGGGGGGGTAAGGCCTCTGCAGGGCCCACTCTGGCCACCCCAGCCTCACCGAGCTCTTCCTCTGCTGAACACTGAGGAGCAAAGGTGCCTTCACTGTCAGGTGAGCAGCAGCACAGCCTGGACTCCTGGATGCGCGTGAGGTTTTCATCTCATTGTGCAGAGCACTGTCGCCCTCCTACTTCCTTCCCATGGGAACTCATGTGTTTGGTGTTTTATCTTGGCATATTTTACATACAGATAGAAGAAACAGTAAAATCTCAAGTACAGAGGAATAGATGATTATTACCAGTGCTGTTTTAGGAGTTCATTCCTGAGTTCAAGCAAGTGTAAGACAGGGAGGATGGTAGGACCAGACTGGCTTCAGTGTGAATGCTGTGATTTTGATAAAGCCAAGGGAAGATAGAGATCCTGGTATTAACTTAGTGGTAAAGGCAGAGAGAGGCAGAAAACTATAATTTTGAGCCATGAGGTCATGTCACCCATCCATTCATCCATCCATCCATCCATCCATCCACGCATCTGCTCATCCATCCATCCACCCATCCACTCATCCATCTAACACCTATCCATCCACTCATCCATCCGTCCACCCATCCACTCATCCATCCGTCCACCCATCCACTCATCCATCCACTCATCCATCCATCCACCCATCTGCTCATCCATTCATCCATCCATCTATCCATCCATCCATACATCTATCCATCCCATATTCCCATCTGTCCATCCACCCATCCATTCGTCCAGCCACTCATCCATCCATCCATCAATTCATCCATTCACCTACCCATCCAAATCTAATCACTAATTTAACAAATATTTGACTACACTTTTCCTTTCATTACCAGGGTTGGATATAAGTATACAGAAATTATAAAGGTAAAAACTGGATATCATTGATTTATAGAGAACTTCCAGGCATTTTATTGGTAGATTTCTGATAGCTAACTCAAGCATTCAAGCACCAAAAATAGCACTTGTGTCCCTGCATTCGTGCCTGTTTGGGGATCAATGGTATGTTTGCAAAACAAGAACCCCTTCCAGAGAGTCCTGGTACAGGTCAATGCCTCCATACATTCAATCTGGGACAATATTTTTAAAAATTAAATACAACATGTATACTGATAAGGACACAGCTCTTGAAGACGCAGCCTAGTGATACTTGCAAAGTAGACCCTTTGGGAAGGCCAGCACCCAGGCCCAGAGCAGCGTCACCCACAGTGCCAGGCTCCTCTGCTCCTGACACATGACCCCGAGGTGACACCTTATCCTGGCTTTAAACGTGATACATGTGTCTTGTGGGAACTGTGCACTTTGTATGTGTTCATTTGTGTTTAGGCGTGAGATTCACCTGGCAGCTTCCTGCAGGCAGGTCTCTTACTCCTGTTTCTATGTCACAGTCCCTGCCTGCCACATTGCCACTTATGATCCTTCCACCGCTGATGAACCTTGTGGAGTGTTCGCAGTTTGGGGCTACCGCACAGTGTGGCCATGAACGTCCCTGAGGGGGCTTTGGTGCAGGGCTACATGCATTTCTCCTGGGCCTCTTCCTAAGGGTGCAATTTCTGTTCACAAGATGTGTACATTAGTGGTTTCAGTGAATACTCATAAAATGTTCAAAATGTTTATTCATACCCCCTTTGTCCCATGTCCTTGCCAACATCAGCATTGTCTGCAGTTTTAATTCTAGCCATTATAGTATAACCAACTGTTTTTATTATTAACAATATTAACCTTTTTTCTAACCAAAAGTAATAAATACTTCATGCATTGAAGAAAAATGTTAGAAAACAATGTTAAAAATGTTTAATGACCTATAATTAACCATTTGAGGGGGTCCAAAGCTGGATTTTTAGCATATTTTTATCATATTGTCTGTAGACACATGATACCAATTTAAGAACAGGAGTATTAGAATTATCTTGTGTACAGATGTATCACCTTCACTGATTTTTTTCCACGTAACATTATAAAATGGATGTATTCCCAGTCTATAGGATAGTTTGAGGTTGCAACGTCCATAAAACCATATTTATTGATAGTATTATGCTATAATTTATTTTTCCATACTCTAATAAAGCTTAAAATCAAGCATAAAAGCAATAAAACTACCAGAGAACCTAACTGCATCCCAGAAGAAAACACGGCAATGTTTAAAGAAGCACAGCAAGTCCAGTGACCAAGAACTTAAACCACAAAAGTCCAGGATCCACTGAAAATCACCAGGCATGCAAGGAAGGAGGAATGTGTCAGCCATGGAAAAATGCAAACCAGGGACACAAGACCAGGAATAATACAGGTGACGGAACTGATCACCCAGGACAATAAGATAACTCAGAAATACACATCATATGAGAAAAAAAAAATAGAGAAAGACATGAATATTATTAAAACAAAGGCTACTCTAACCAACATTAAACTTAGCAAGTTTTCAAGATACCAAATTAATATTAAAAATCCACTTTATTTTTATATGCTAGCCATGAAAACTTGAACGTTTAAAATTACTGTCTCAGCTAGTCCCAAACAACATGAAATTTTTAGGAGTAACTCTAACAAAATAGAAGAAACAAGGCTTTGGTGAAAGACATTTTTACAAACCTAAACAGAGTTGGGTGTGGTAGCATGAGCCTGTCATGGAGCTACTCAGGAGGCTGAGGCAGGAGGGCCGCTTGAGGCCAGCAGTTGGAGGCTGAAGTGAGCTGGGACCACGTCCATGGATAACTGAGTAGCTGTGACAGCCCAGCCTGGGCAAGATAGGGAGATCCTGTCTCTAAAAAGTAAAAAAATGAAACACCTAAACAGATGACTAAAACAATAAATATTTTAATATTTTATTAATTCTTTTTAAATTTTCTACATTTCTGATGTTCTGGCTGCTGGGGACTAACAGCCTGGAGAGAGACATCCTCCCAGGGACAATCAGTTCTTAGAAACAACAGACAGCTTGTGTAGGAAAGTCAGTGGATTCAGAGCTCACACTTAGAAACACCTCGTCTATCTGGTTCTTTTATTTCAGGAAGAAATAATCCCTATGCTGTTCAACCCAGGGCCAGGAACCAGACGGTGAGACGAAGCTGCCATGCCCCAAAGCCTACCGCGATCGGTCACACCAGCTAATCCCAAGCCTGCCTCTCAGCCTTGCTTTGCTTTCCCCATGGAAACCACAACAAAGGCTCCTGTTCATGCTTTCTAACCCTGGGGTCTCCCTGCTGAGGCCTTGCCTGGTGTGACACAGCCCCACCTCTTGGGAACTGGGAACAATGAACCATTTTTTCAATAGCAGTTGTGTCCTGATCTGTTGGGCTCACTAAATGGAATAGATGATGAAAACTACACTTTACAGAAAAGATACACATGATCCCCCAATTTTTGTTTTTAGCTGTATCTCAGGGGTCATACATTTTCCACAAACTGATCTATAGATTCAACACAATCCAAACCAAAATCAATTTCTTTCTCTTTTAGAAAAGCACTCAAGTTGCTCTAAAATGTACTGAAATACAAATTGTCAAAGCAACTCTAAAAAAGAATAAATTAAAACTCTGAGAAGAACATTTCTAGGAGAAGCATAGAGAACATTTTAATGAGTTTAGACAAGGCATATGGTTTTTGTTTAAGTTTTTGTATTTTTATATAAGACACTAAGTATAAACCACAAAATCAATTTTTGAAAAGTTAGACTTCACAATAATGGTAAATGTTTTATTCCTGAAAAATCCCAGTTGAAAGAATAAAAAAACAAGACATAGACTGGGAGTTCATATCTATTAAACACATATCTGATGAAGAACCTGTATTCATGATATACAGAAAACATTTACAACTCAAAAAGAAGAAATGGTGAAACTAATTTAGAAAGAGGCAAAATGTGGGGACAGATGTTTCAGCAGAGACGAGATATCATGGCAGATGCACCTGTGAAAAGCCCTCAGCCTCGCTGGTCTTGATGGAAACATGCAGTGAAACTACAAGAGTTAAACGCCTGACTAGAACGGAGAAGATTAATAATAAAACAG
Organism: Loris lydekkerianus; assembly: GCA_963574355.1. NCBI lineage: Eukaryota > Metazoa > Chordata > Mammalia > Primates > Lorisidae > Loris > Loris lydekkerianus. The sequence goes on along the minus strand of CAUYPK010069342.1, from coordinate 49,631 downwards.
ACAAAAGATGGCAGGGGTAGGAGCAACTGAAACGTCCATGCATCAAAGTTGAAAATGCAAATAGCACAACCACTTTGAAAAAGACTGTGGGTATCTAATCAAATGAGGAAAAATACCCACATCTGCCTAAAAATTGGTCAGTGAACATTCCAGCAGCTTCATGGACAACAGCTGTAAGCGAGAAAGACTACAAAAGGAAGTCGCTGATGAGCGGGTGGACAGCCTGAAAGTTCTAGTCAACAATAAAAAAGAAAGTTGAAGCAGAAAACCTGAGTAAAAATAGTATAACTTTAAAAATGTAAAATAGTATTGCTAAAATAAGTACAAATATAATTGTTACAAAAATAAATGTAAATGTATTAAAATTTTCAGGAAAAAAGAATCTATCGTAATGGAGACAATAAACATGATCTAAGCATATGATTTCTATGAGAAATACACTTAAAACTAAATAATACAAAAATTTTTGAACTTATAAAAAGTCAAGTTAATAAGAGGTAATGAATATTTAAAATTAAGGATATTCCAAGGAAAGAAATACTATATATTGGTAATGATAATGATTGATTAAAACTTTAAAATAATCATGAACATATATAATTTTAATAAAATATACAAAAGCAATGAAAGAATTTAGAGAAATAAATTCATTCATAGTTATACTTGCATATTTTTAATCCCAAGAAAAATGTACTAAATTAATACACCAGGCTCATCAATAGAGGGAAAAAAGCACGTTGTCCTATCAATAAATACACGAAAGCAATTTAAAATTCAACCCTAATTTATGTTGTAAACTCATATTAATAGCAAAAAGTAAATTAGTAAATAAAATGATCATGTACTTGGAAATATAGAATCAAAACTAACACTATTGGGATTATTAAGAGAATTCAACAAACTTGCAGCTCAATTTATTTACAGGAATAAGATCCTTCTACATCAGAAATAATTACTCAAGAATACAGTAGGAAAAAGAATTCCATTCATAGTATGAATTATGTTTATAACTAAATAAAAACATTCTAAAAGGGCAAACAAGATCTTTTTGAGAAGCAATTTAAGCTCAATCAGACAATGTAAGATAAGAGTTTAAAAGTAAAGAGAAAAATTGCTCAAGGATGGAGTAATTTACCACTATAAACCTTGTTTTTTTCCTATCTTATATAAACTTCAGTGCAATCCCAATCAAAATTATGATTCTTAATTAATTCAATATACTTATTTTTAGAATCTATATGTGAGAATAAAAATCTACAAATAGCTAAGCAGAATTTAAAAAAGAAACAAAGGTAAGGTTACTCCTTGCTAGACACAGTGGCAGTCCCGACAGCGCTCTGAACACACCCCCTGCGTGAGGCTCATGCCGTAGACAAGACAAATGGAACCACCGAACTCAGGGGTGGCCTGTGAGTAACTGTGGGACTTGGGGATATGATTAAAATATGTATTTGGCAACCTGTATGCCTGGGGGAACCTTTCACATGAACAGTGCAGTCTTCATGAATGTATTCATGTACTCAAGTCTGCAAACTAGTGGGGAATGATAGATTGTTTTACAAATTGTATTTAAAAATAATGGTTTATAATATGGAGAAAAACAGTTTTATAACTACCTTATGTTATATTCACAAATGAACTCCAGACAGATTTTTAAAAGACACTGAATATAAAATATACACCTAATAGATAAATATGGTGGGACTGTATTTTCAATCTGATGTGGACAGATTCTAAACCCAGGCTTGAAAAGCACAGGCTTCAAGGTAAGAAGTGAAACACTGAGGCTACATCAAAGTTACATTTTCTTTTGGAAAAGCGCAGTCTGGACAAAGAACTCAGACAAATGAAAGACTAGAAGTTATTTCTAGCATCTGAAGCGACGCGCTATCACCTTGAAGGTGCCGGGCTCTGCCGCACATCCACGGGAAAAGTGCCGAGAGAGAGAGTGGCTGTGTTAGTGAGACTATGGAAGATAATTCCTAGAAAAGCAGAACCAAATGGCTAAGACGTAGATAAAGAGACAGTGAAATTACCTAAAAATAAGACCTCATAATGGCAAAATATAGAAAGGAAGATACTTCCAGCCAGCAGCTAGACCGTGAGGAAACAGGAGTTTCTGTGGAGATCCAGACGCAGTGGCGGCCGTGACTCAGCAACCTCGTTCCTCAAAGTTTATCAGTCCCAAGCCAAGGCTGCAGTGTGGCTGGGGACGTGCAGATCAATGAAATTCACTGGGCGTGTTCTGGGTAGCACTCAGTTAGAGGCAACAGACTAGGAATCTACCGCGTGATGGGCAGGCCTTGGTCAGGTATCGCTAACCGACCTCTGTGCGTGATACTCACGTCTTTCCTCCCCAGGAATGGTCTGAGAATTTCAGTTAGTGCCACATCTTCCATCAAGCAAGAGGCTGGGCTGCAGGGAAACCAGGGTTTCCTTCAGAGTTGTGCTCTTTGAATCTTATTATAGAAAACCTCAAACATAAGCAGAAAATTAAAAAAAAAGAGAAGCTAAAGAAGAGACCCCTGTAGTCATCCCTCAGCTTTTACAGGGATCAACACCCACCAACTTTGTTTCTGCTATGCCTCCGCTCACTCCTCCACCTTGTTTCTTTTTACTGTTGAACAAAATTCCAAAAAGAATACCATTTTGTCTTTAAGGATATAATTTAGAAATATAATTTCTTTCCTTTTTGAATATAATTCCTTATGAATGTCATCATACTATTATAACGCCACTCCACAAGTTTCAGCAATCAGTTTTTGCTATCATTAAGCACACTGCTTGTGTCTGGGAATGTCCACATTTCCCTGAGTGCTCTGAAATTATTTTTAGTAATTTATTTGTTTGAGTATGTACGTGTGTTTGCTTGCACAGGTTTGCCTCCTAAGTCCCGTACTTTCTTTATTGGTTCTCCCCCACATATTTTTTTCTCTCTATGAACTTTATTTTTTCAAGAGAGCAATGTGTTTGTCCTCTAGTCTCCACAGTCTGGATTTTGCTGGCTGCATCCCCATGAGATAATTTGGATATTCATATGTCCTCAACGTCCAGGAATTTAAAAGGTCTAGAAGCTTAATCAGATGAGGGTTTTTGTTGTTGTTTTGTTTTTGTTTTAGTTTATTTGGGCAAAGGTGTTTGATAGATGATATTTTTGTCTCTTGCATAAGTTACACAATATCTGGTTATGTCTCAGATTATGTGACAGGTGTCGATGATGGTTGCCTACACCCATTAATCCATCAACGTTTAAAAACTGTAATGTTGAAATTTTATAATTTCTTATTTATTCATCAGCTGGAATCATTTCACAGAGGAAAACTTCCCCTCAGAAGCTGTTTGAGTAACTGTTGATAAATTCAAACAGGAACAGCAAAACCCGTTCTTTCTGCGTTTCAAGGTGAGTGCACCTATTCCCTACTATCCTCCAAAGTTGATGAGTGAGTTATTGTTTCATTATTATTGTGAACACACAGATTTAAGTCTAGTTGATGTTTTCCAGGGAGCGGCAGTGTGTGTCACTGTTAATCTCAGATTTGTTTTCTGAGGATGTTTCCCACGCCCCTGGTTGCCTTTGTCAGAGTTCCTGCTGGGAGGAGTGAGGAGGTTTTCCAGGATCCTGATAAACATTTTCTGCCCCAGACTTGGAGTCAGCAATTTCTCCATAGTCCCTGCTTCCTTTCTGTGGGAAATGGCATTTAGACCACCTTCGTTTTTCTGTCTCTTCCTTCCGCTTCCTGAACTGCAGAGTTGGGCAAGTTAGGAAGAAACCAGCCACTGTACAATACCATCGTGTACACAACTATGTACAAAATTGATACTCTGTACTTTGAAAGTACAACTAGCCATTAACATCACGGTTAACTCACAACATTAGAGCAGGTGCCAACAGCGAGGAGAGAAGGCCTAGAGATCGGAGAAGAATTAGATCGTTAAAAAAATAAAATAAAAAAGAATCAGGCTCACGTTTATGGTCTGAGATGTATGATTAATTTAACTTTTTTTCACCTAACAGTCAATATGTTAAAAAACAGCATTTTTTAAAGAAGAGAAATATAGACAAATCCAAATGAAAACTAGGTCAGTCCCTGCCTGTTGGTGGGAGATGGGGAAGTGACTGCTAACGGAGCTGGGTTTCTTTACAGGGTAATAAAATCTTCTGGAATTAGATTGTGGTGCTGTCACTGTGTTTGTGAAAATACTAAAAACCATTGAATTGTACACTTTATAAAGGTAAATTTCATGGCACGTAAATTATATCTCAATTTAATGTAAGAAAGGAATACTACCAAATCCTCACCTGTTCTGTACCCTCCTGGAAGCGCACTGGAGAAACACACAGCAGGTTCTGGAACACAGCAGGGACAGGTGTCCAGCCACATGAGTGTCTGTCACTGGACTTGGGCCATAAGAACTGGGAACGTGTCCTCTGGTACTGTGTGTGGGACCCAGCAGCAGGGCTCACGTGCTACCGTGCCATGAAGGAAGACCCTCTTTGTGTGCCGTGTAAGAAATGGAACAAGAGTTATGGCACATTATCTCACATACCTTTCTAATATATTCATGTATGCTTACATACGCAACACTGCCTATTTCTCTAAATTGCATATCTACCTAATTGCTTGTATCAAACACATCAGCGCAGATGTCAGGGTGAGAGGCAAGGGTGGCCGTGGCACTCAGTCACGGAAGAGAGAAGTGAGGTGGGGAGATGGAGTCCTGCCTGAGCCGAAGGTGGAAATGAGTTGGTGACAACTGAGGACCTGGGGAGCCCCCTCCACGCCTGAGGTTCAAGAGAGAAAGGCACAGAAAGGTGACCTCAATCCAGCTCCAATTACTGCCGGCATTTCTCTCAAAGTGCATCAGAGAGATGGAAGGATGAGCTTAATTCCCTGCAAAATGCCTTCAAATGCTTTTTTTAACATCTGCTGTTCTCAATATCCTTTTCAGGAAGGGATTGCTACCTTCAGAACCCTCTTGCTCTCTCATCCTTACCTTCCAGCTCCTAAGTTGCCCTGATCCTTAGGGCTCTTGACTGTCTTCTCTTTGGAGAGAAAATTTCCTCTTCTTGGCAAATCAGTCACTCTGGCTCCTACAGTTTTGTTCTCCGTCCAACCCTCAAACAAGATCTATACACAGCAGTGCAGGGTATCACAGGGTAGTAAATGGTATTTTCTGCCACAGGGGAGGTTATAACTGACGGCTTCTTACAGGGCTTCCATCCTGATGGTCCATCGCTCCGATACCTGCAGCCAACTCCCTATATTAAATTCCATCTGTTGAAAGCCTGTGTGGGTTTTGTTTCTCCGATTGAGTTCTGGCTGTCACAACATTTAGTACCAGAAATAGTTTCAGCACCACAGGAAATAGACCCTCAAAAACTGGATTCTAGGATAGGGATGGTCATGTCTTTGGCCTTAAATGCAGCTATGAGCTCAGACGCGTTGGACAGTGAGACGCCATTGGTGTTACAAACACGATCTGTGGCTGCCCATGGTGACCTTGTCTGGCTCTGGGTTGCTGGACACCAAGGCCGTGTCCTTTAAATATGATGCTGCCACATGGTCATAGGATTGAGTGTAATCATTGTCCTTTTACTACACTGTAGAGTTTATAGAAAAAAATTACAAACTCAGGGCTATAAAGGCTCCATTTAAGTCATGGTCAGAGAATCAAAGAGATTTCAGAGCAGACCTAAAATAATCCCTTTTTTCTTACCACGGTCGTGAGGAACTTGCCGCACATCAGAACTGAAATATATTTGCACAGGCTGTAGAAATGTAAGTTGAATGCCCATGTCTGCTGACCTTCTCATGTGAAGATCATAGAACTGGTTTGGAAGAAGGTGAATTTTGCGACACACAATCTGGACAGATTTAGATAAAATCAAGAATCTTGAGCTCCTGAATCAATCTCTCTCTCTCTTTCTCTCCAGCACGAGTGGCCTCTATGTGTGAAGAGAGCAGCTAACTAAGCCTCGTTTAAAGACTTTGTAACACATTCACCCGAGAGACGTGACCTACAGAGGGATGTCTATTTTCCCCGGATTCGCCCTTTATGTATAACTGAAGTCAGAGCTTTCTATACCTCAGAGGGTAAGTGTAATGTGGGCTCTGGGAAGAGGTAGTTTATACTATGAAAGAATCATGAGATTTTGCTAATTTTCACCAGCAGAAATGTGAGGAATGTGTGGAAATGAATTTGAAGGGTGTCAGACCAAAGACGATGGAAGATAAATTGGGATCAGGCCCCGCCTGCCAGTCGCAGTGTCCTCACCAGAGATCTTAGATTTAACATGTGAGCTTGAGAAGCTGAAGAGTTTCCAATCATTTTCTTGACTGAATGATTAAAAGTTGGACTCCCTGATGACCTAAATCCATTCGAGGTGCCACGTCTTCCCTGGTGTAATGCAGAAAGTTTAGACGCAGAGAACCCAGGAGCACTGGAGACTTATTACCAGGGCCTGCACCGACCTTTCCCTGTGACCCGCCCCAGGGGGCCCAGAAGACCCTCACAGAGAAATGCATTTTCCCAGGGAGCAGCTGTGTTCTCGGGAAGCTCTTTAGCAAGCTTGGAATGAGGGCCGGGGCACCGCCAGGACGGGGATGATGGAGCCTGAGAAGGAGAGGCCAGAAGGCAGCATCCAAGGGACAGAGACACGGGGACAATGTGCAGACACGCCGGCCCACAGGCGTCCTTAGCCGTGACTATTGATTCCATCTCTGCTAGGAACGCAACACATGGAAAAGCTCACTAAACATTACTCAACAGGTAAAATACAGAAAAGCTCTAAGTTCTGGTGCAAAAACCCCAACCACAGAGTCCATCATCACGGTGAGCCAGCCTCCCTCACATGGGTTCCACATTGCACCTGTTTGTAGATTCAGAGCCCCTGGACTGCAGGGCAGGACATGATCTGTGCCAGAAGTCCCTAGAACACACACACAGGCATATGCTGTTGTTGGGCCTCTGAGCCTTTGTCAAGGGACCCTGAAGCTACTGCCTGGGTGAGATGCCCTGGGCAGAGAGAAATGACCTTCGTCTTCCCTGTTCCTGCAACTGCCTCTAAACTGATGTTCTTTTCTTGGAACCCAAATGCCATTGAGACCCCCGGTAATGGTGGTCAGGGATGAAGGTGACCAGTAGGCCCCGTGGTTGTGCCCAGTTCCTTAGTGTGTAATGGAGTGGGCATTCTGGACCACTGGCAGAACCCAGTGGCTCCCTGGACTTCAGGGTGGGATCTTCTGTGGCAGGAAGAACTAAGTGGAAGGCCTCAGTTTCTTCTCTGAGCTGCAAAAATACACATGCCCAGGCCTGACCCTGCACTATACTGCATCAGAGACCCTGGGGTGGGGGCGCCAAGATTCATGTTTTAACAGACATCCCAGTGATTCTGACGCACAGTCAAGTTTGAGAACGACAAGACTGAGCAAGGAAGGACCAGAGCCAGGGACAGCGGCTGGCAGAGGAGGAGCCGGATTCCAAAGGCCCTGCTTTCTCCACTGCTGCAGACTCTCCCCTATGGGAGATGCTGCCTTCTGGCCGTGGATGCACTCAAGCCCAGAACTTCCTTAATTTTCTAGACATACACTCACAGCACAGTAACTGCCCTTTCAAAACACCAATATTGGAAAAGAGCAGAAAATTGTGAAAAGGCCTTGAGAACCAAGTTAACGGACATCCCTCCTGCACAGCAGTGTCCTCTCGCCCATAAAGGAAGGCGGAGTTTCCCATAAACACCGTTTCTCCTCACTGGCTTTACAATGCGATTTGATTTATAAAAATTCAATTTACACAGAAGTTTCAAGAGAGACATTTATTGTGGAAAGTGGGGTATTTGACATTTGGTTCTAAGATCGATAAGTCTGGGTTCTGTTCTGAGTTAAGGACGATGCCACTGTTCTCTGCGCTCAGCTGGGAGCACAGGTGGAGGCTTTCTTCTGCCGCAGCCGCGCGGCAGACACGACTTCCCATTAGACATGATTAGGTCAATGGTGACCAAAAAACACGGAAGCCCATCACCCAGCCAGCCAGTTTCAGGAAGTCTGTAAAGGGCGTATTTACAGAATTTGGCCAAATTGTTACAGGGAAATAAAAAAAAAAAAAAAAAGAATCAATCCTCTGATCTGTCTATTCTTGCAGAAAGTCTGTCATACAGAAAATGATCAATGAAGCCTGCTCAAAATAATGATAATGATGATAAAATAATAATTTACATAACTGTCTTCCCAGCTGGAAGATGCAAATAAAGGAGGAATTAATGGAGCCGCGTTTGGCTCCACCCTCTGGCAGGGGGCAGTCCCGAGTCTGGCTCCTGAGAGCTTTCATTTCAGAGGATAATAGCTGCAGATTTATCTCTGTTCGCAGACCACATGACATATAGGTTTCCTAAAATTCTGGAAAGATGCTTGAAAACACATATTTGATTCTTTCTTCTTCTCTCCAACTCTGGGGAAAAAAATGTTATCCAGAAAATATGCAAGTAATGTGAGAACCTATGTAATACAAATGTCTGAAAATATGAGACATTTTTTATTTTTTGCAAAAATCTGCAAAACATCATTGCCAAATAATCTCTTTAAAGGCATTAATTTGTAGAGACATCCAAGGCCTGGAGGAAAACGAGGCCCAGGCTGAAGAGGGCAGATCATCTTGGGGTCGCTGTCCATGAGGAAGGTCCAAGCACGAGGTTGGGTTATCAGCCCTGAGAGCGTGGGCAGCAGAGCGGCCAGTTCGGTCATTACTCTCAGAGCAGCAGGGGGCTTCCTGCTCACAGCTGCAGGCTTCTGGGGGAAGCAGGCCTGAGCACCGGTGGTCCCGAGTCCATGTGAGTGCCACGGCAGCCATGGCAACCACAAGAGGGGCTGCAGAGCTGAGTGGTGCCCCTGCAAGGACTTGGGGTAAAGCAGCTATCCCCACACAGGAAGGGACTCATGGACCAGGGCTGACCACAGGCACTTGTGTGGTCAACAGAGAGGGAAGTGTCCATGTGGGGCGGCCCAGTCCCGGCCACTTCCCTTCCCTCTGTGTGGCGAAATCACTGTGTGACTTTTCACAGCAGTGCTCCATGGACGTGGCCCCTTTAGACGGCACACTTTATGGTCTCACAGTGCCTGTAGGTCCTCTACAAGGTGCCATTGCATTGGCTGGCGCTGAGGTCCCATCTGAGGCCCGACCAAGAAAGGCTCACGTGGCATCTGGCGGCTTTCAGCCCTTGGAGGCCCTCAGAGTGGCCAAGGGCCCTGCTGGCCATTGCCCATGGCTGTGTCCAGGTCCTGTGCCCAGCCCTCTCCTGAAGGCAGCCCGCAGGGTAGAGGCTTACTTCTTCCTGCCAGGGAGGGAGGCCCTCTCAGCCAGACAGGTGGCAGAATCTTAGGTACTGTGATCACCAGGGTGGTGTCCCATTACTTTTGACACATTCTATTTGTTAAAAGCAAGTCAGAGTACCTCACACTCTGGGGCAGGTTCCGTCTGCCCACAGCACTGACCCTGCACAGACCCAGGGTCACCAGGAGGCTGAGACTGACTGGGTGGTAAGGGAGGAACCTGTGAAGATGCTGGTCCTTGCAGGTCAGTCGGTTGCTAACCCGTCCATCCTTTCAGTTCTTACTGCAGGCTGGCAGGGAGCCCAGCCCCTGGGGTGGGGATGATCCCACTGCCCCTTCCAGGCCAGGTTGCTCCTGCCCACAAGACCTTAAGGACACATCTTGTGAGGCAGGTGGGGAGCCACTTGCTACCCACACATCTGCATACCGTTCACCTGTTCATTCACCCCACCTGCACTTGCTCTAGGTGGGGGAGGCTTCTTGATGGACAGAGGCCTCACAGGAACTTGAATTCCACAGGTGCTCAGGGCAGATGGCAGGGAACACACAGGGAACAGGACAAATGGTAATTAACATCATGTGCGAGTCAGGGCTCTCAGAGGTCTCAGACAGGCAGCAAAGATTCTCCAAATTGGAGTAAGTTGGAACCAGGCAGCCGCCCATACGCATGGAATATAGCGTGTCCTTCAGGGGACAGGGGACGGCCCCACCTCTCGGAGGACTGGGAGCAAGAAGCCAGCAGAGGCCATAGCTGCTGCCCGCTGCAGGGCTCTTGTTAGTTTTGACATCTAAAAGGAACAGATGAGAGGCAAGAAAAAAATGCAGGGTGCTGCAGGGGGAAAGGCGATGGTGTTTCCGCATATACCCAGTGGTACCAGAATTGTGCAATGTGGTTGCACAGTGACAGCAAGTCCAGTGAACCTTCCAGAAGAACCCAGAATTGCCCCAGGTGCACATGAGGACTCCAGGAGGCTGCACAGGGACTCCTGTGAGGGGGAACAACAGTTCTGCTGCGGGCTCCGTCAGGCCACCTGCGAGATGGGTCCCTGGGCACCCAGGAGTGAGCAGCGAGAGGGGACAGAGTCCCTGCTCCCTGCTGAAGTTCTGGGCACAGTGAGATCCTTCCAGTTGGTGATGGCATGCTGTGTAAAGAGTAACTTAACATGAACGGCCAGAGGCCAGAAGGAGGCCCTCAGGAGACTGACCCTGGTGAGCTGTGCTGATTGCATTTGGGGTACAAATGGGAAGGAACCATTGACAGTGTTAATGGGAAATAAGCAATCTTCAAAGACATAAATAGAACAGGTTCTGGAGCTCAAGAAATACCCAAATCTGCATATCAAAAGCTCTAATTTTCGGGCAAACTTGATGAAAGAGCAGCACCTCCGCAGATGACACCGTGAGTGGTGAAAATAATAACCTGAGCCCGGAGACAGGAGAAGGGGAGCTAGCCAGGCTGATTCTAACCCCTGGTGCTGGAGAGTTGCAGGCATCTGGCACTCCACCTGAATGTCCCGTGTCCATCTCAGCCACACCACGCTCTCTGCCAAAGCTTCCAGGGAGGAGGAGAGAGAATGCACCGCCCTGGCGTTACTCCTCTGAAGCAAAGCCACCAGCCCAAAGTGAACAGGGCAGGGCACCCCTGAGCTGGGGCAGTCGTGTCCACGTGGTGGCCGGGTTCCACGCACAGAATCCATGTCCTTGTCACAGTCTTGTAGGATGAGCCACGATGAGCTAAGACTAACAGTTTAGCTGTGCCCAGGCATGAGGGCCCGTGGCCATGCCACACCAGTGGGTGCTGGGCTCCCGGAGGCAAAGCCGGCAGGGGGAAGGGAGAGCCCTGCCCAGGTCCTCAAACCCGCCCGTCTTTTCCACAGATTTGAGAAACACCAAGAGACAGATTCTTCGCCGGGTCCTGCAGGCTGTGACCACCGATGTTTGTGAACGGGCAGATTCTTTTCTTTCTTCCGTATGAGCTGAGTGGCTGCTGTCTACAAAGCAAGGGTCCCTGGACATACCGCCCCGTGGCCGTGAGCTCACACCCAGAATGCCTGAGCTCCACAGAGGAGAGTGGCCACGGCGCCATGGAGGGGACAGCCGCTTGGGGCGGGTGAGAACTGGGGCAGACCTGCGGGAAGGGCCTTACTTCTGTCCTAGGGAGTCATGGAGGCTCCTGCTCCTGAAGGAATCATCCTGATGTCTCCTGGAAAGGGGAAGCCTTTCCACTTTTAGTCAGATGGTGACTTGTGTTAAAGGCACAGCGAGGGAGGTGTGACAGGGCAAGGTGGCGTCTGAGGTGTGACCCAGACACCCTGCACTGTGTGAGATCCACGCAGCCCTGGCCTCAAGTCCCACCCCCCCAGCATGGGACAGCTGGCAGTGGCACTCATGGCCACCAGCTCTGCTTAGTCCTCCGATTCCCTACAGGGAGAAAAATGACCAGTGAGGAGTGAAAATGGGCTCAAAAGTAATAAACTGGATTTATTTTGCTTTCCTTCTCCCTCACGCGTGGGCAGAAGGCTGCGCTTCCTTCCTGCTTCCCTCCCAGGGTGAAATCCCCTCAGGAGACTGTTCCCTGCAGACTGGGGCTGCCATCCCAGCTATGGCAGGTGCACAGGACAGTTTAGAGCAGGAAGCCAGGCCCCCACCCTGTGCCGAGTCCACCCATCCCCAGAGCATCCAGATGCAGATGGGATCTTTCATTCCCATAGGATTACAGTTTCTTTTTTTCTTAATTTGACAGAATGAAAAGGAATAGGGTTGATTGGTCCTTCTAACTTTCAATAATGAGTCAGAAAAGACAAATATGAAAGACTTCAAATTAATTCTAAGGAGCTTAATTATTTTTTTGCCTGGGATGCATTCTTTCTGAAATGAGTTTCCTGTCTTCTTTATGTTGCAGCAGCCCCCTGGCATGGCAAAAGTTTATTTTGGGCTTGGAGAATGAATTTGCAATTAAAAAACTTGCTGTCATCATCATGTGCATCTGCATAATAGGGGCTCTTCATTAAAGCACAGAGAATAAAATCAGCCTGATAGTCAGATCAATTCATCCACTATTTACTTAAAGTTTCCGAGCCCCACGGTGTGGAGGGCACTGGACAGAGAGCCCGGGGAGGAGCTCCACAGTGACACCTGCACAGTGTTGACACATGGCTCGGTGACACACTGCACATGTCTTCTGGACTGCTGAGAAGCCAAGTTCCACGTAGCTCTTCCCAGGCCAAAAGGTAAAAATGCAGGCCCTGACACCTGAGGCATTCTCATTTATGTAGGAATGAATTCTGGAATGTGTAATAGCTTCCCTGAACATTTCCCAAGGTAGAGTTTCTTAGCAACTTGTACCAGGATTGTTGGACAGAAGAACACCAGCACTGCCTCACTGCACACACCTGTACACATGCACACCCATGTATATGCACACACACACATGTACACATACACATGCACACACTCACACACATGCACACATATGAGCACATAAGCACGGCACCATACACAGCATACATGAACACACAGACACATGCGTGTGTGCACACACAACCCTTGTATATCTGAACACATGTGTACACAACATGTACATTTGAATACACATGTACACATATATGCACACACTACATGTACATACCCACCGTACATGCCTTAACCCCTCACGCACACTCCTGCCTCTGAGGTTGTCCTCCTCCTGACTTGTTTCAACTAGTGCCGACATTTAGGCCCCGTGGGGACTAAATTTGCAGCCAAATTCAAAATGCTACAACTATGAATTGATTCCCAAATAGGGACCTGCAATTAGGAACAATGAGACAGAGAATAATGGCTCCAAATCCAATTTCCTACAGGAAATAAGTTTATCATCTACTAAGGCAGGAAGTCTTTCTAGAGGACCAGTGCTGTGCATTGAGGTAAGACATGATCTTTTGCTGAGCAAAAGTTCTAAATGTTGATGAAAACCAATTTGGCATTTTTTTCTTTTCTTTTTCATTTTTTGAGTCATGGGTTTGGTGTCATTTCCAGAGCTCTTCACTATGCCCAACTCACAAAGTTTTCCTCCCATGTAATCTTCTAAAAGTTCCATGGTTCTATGCTTTACATTTACGTCTATGGTCCATTTGAATTAATTTTTATATAAGCTCTGAGGTTTAGGTTGCGGGGATGTTTTTCTTTCACATGTGGATTTCCAATTGCTCCAGCAGTGTGGAGCCTTTCTCAGAAATGAATTGGCTACCTTTGCATGAAGCTATTTCGAGGCCCGTCTTCTGTTCCCTTAACCTGTGTTTCTATCCTTCTGCTGAGGCCACGCAGTCTTAATTACAGTACTACATCATGAGTCTCCAAATCAGGTAAACGGACTCACCACTTTCATCTTCATTTCCAATATTAGTCTATTTTCTAGTTCCTTGGCCTTTCCATACAAATTTTAGAGTAAAACTGAATATATCTATAAAAATATCTTCCTGGGATTTCATAGAAATTGGGTTAAACTAGATCAATTTAGGGGAGAGTTGTCTCCGCTGAACGATGTTGACTCTTCAATCCACGGACATAGTTTGTCTTTCCGTCTATTTATATCTTTTCTTTTCTTCAGCAGTATTTTATAGATTTCAGTGTACCAGTCCTAATCATGTTTTATTATATTTACCCCTCAATGTTCCATTTTGAATAATTTTAAATGATATTGTCCTGTTTAAAATTTCAGTTTCCACGTGGGTATTGCTCATTATAGAAATATGATTGATTTTTTCCTGTTGACTGTGTGTTCTGGGACATTGATAAACCCAATTATTAGACGCAGGAGATTTTTCTTTATTTTTTGAGTAAACAATCATGTTGTCTGCAAATAGCAACCATGTTCCTATTTCTTCCAACCTGAATGGTCTTCGTTTTTTTATTGCCTTACTGTGCACTGGCTAGCACGACCACCGCTCTGTTGAAAAGGAGAGAGGAAGGAAAAAATCCTGGTCACTCTCAGGAGGAAAACGTTTGACTTTCACTATTAAGTACAGTGTTATCTGTAGACACTTTTTATTGTTGGTTGTTTGTTTTTTATAGATATTCTTTATCAAGTTGAGGAAGTGCCTTTCCATTCCTAGTTTTCTGATAGTTTTCATTATGAATGAAACACTCTTTGTGAATGGGTTTTGAATTTTACCAAATACCATTTCTGCATCAATTGACAAGATTGTGATTTTTTTCTTTTTTGTGGTCTGTTAATTACGTTTTGTTCCATTTATTGATGTTAAAATGCCGAACCAATCTCAAACCTGGAAGAAACTCCACTTGGTCATGGTGCACAATTCTTTTATATATATTGAACTTTGTTAAGAACGTTATACTAATTATTTTAATATAATTAAAATATTTCCTGTACATACCTGGAGAACCACATGACACAGTGTTCTAACTTTTGCTCGAGGTCACAAGGAAGATCTACTGTGTCTTCCTGTGTATTTTCTCTTTCTTCCTTTTTTCCTGACGGCTCGTGAGTCCTTCCTTTACTGCCCTTTCCTCTCTAGAGATTTTCCAAGCCATACTTTTAGGATAGGTCTACAACTGACAAATGCTCTTAAGTTTCTTTCATCTGAGAGTGCCTTGCTTCCCCCTTTATCTCTGGAGGGTATTTTTCCTGGATATAGAATTCTAGACTGACAGTGCTTTTCTTTCACTACTTGTAAACCATAATGCCGATTCTTTCTGGTCACCATGGTTTCTGATGAGAAGTTTGCTGCCATCAAAATTGTTTTCCTCAGAGGTAATTTATTCATATTCTTTGTCTGCCTTTCATGTTTTTTTCTTTGTCTTAAATTTTCAGAAATATGACTCTTGGCCAGGTGTGGCATAGTACTGTGTGGTGGGTGGGTTGCTTAAGCTCAGGAGTTTGCGACCAGCCTGAGCCACAATGAGACCTCGTCTGAACTAAAAAGTAGAAAAACTAGCTGGGCGTTGTGGCAGGTGCCTGTAGTCCCAGCTACTTGTGAGGCTGAAGCAAGACAATCGCTTGAGCCCAAGAGTTTGAGGTTGCTGTGAGCTGTGACGATGCCATGCAACTCTACCCACGGTGACATAGAAATAATCTGTCTCAAAAAAAAAAAAAAAAAAATCAACTATGATGTGTGCTGGTGTACAGTTCTCTGGATCTATCTGGCTGTGATTTGATCAGTTTATTAAATCTGCGTGTCTGTGTGTTTTTCCGAAGACAGGAAATTTCCAGCCATTATTTCCTTGAATACCTTCAGCCCCAACTTCTTTCTTCTCTACTTCCAGAGCACTGATGACAGAAATGTTAAATTCTGTGTCACAGCCTCAAGTCCCGAAGATTCTCTTCTTTTTTAGGTCTGTCTGTTGCTGAGATCCAGTGACTTCCATTGCTCCGTGTCGAGTTCACTGATTCTCCCCTGCCCTCTTCCTCTGCTGTTGGACCCTTGAGGATTTTTATTTTGGTTATTTTATTTCAGTACTAAACTTTCCATTTCCTGTCCTGAAAGTTTCAATTCTGACCTTTTCTATTTCTTTGCAGAGGCTTTATATATATTTTTTTTCATTTGTGTCTTAGACATTCAAAATTGCTCTTAGAAGCACTTTTAGGTTGACATCTTTAAAATCCTTTTCAGATGAGCCTAACATCTGTGAAATCTTAATGTTGGCAGCTGTCAATAATTTTTTGTCTCATTTAAGTTGAGATCTTAATGGTCCTTGGCTTCATGAGGGATATTCTGTTGAAAGCTGGACATTTTGGATATTCTGTTACGGGATTCTGAATTTTATTTCAGTCTTGTGTTTTAGTAGGCCTCCGTTAAAATGTCTCGGATGGGGGAAGGTGGGCACGGCCTCCTCGCTGGGTGGAAGTCTAGGGTCTCCACTTGCCCCCCATGAAGCCCAGTTAGAGGGACTCTCATCACTGCTGATTGGGGGTTGGAGTTCGTGCTCCTGATTAGGCTCCACTGATACCACCCCGGTTGGTAGGACAAGGACTGAAGAGTCTGCAGGTGGCAGGCGGCCTCGATTCCACCGAGTGGGGGTTAGCCCCACTGACTGAATGCTAGACCTTCTCCAACACTACCCCATTGGGAGGGAGTTCTCATACCACTGGGTGGGAGCAGGATGGGAGCAGCGTTACCCATTGGCACTAGGGAATGGGGAGCCTTTCCTGACACCATCTAGTAGTGAGAGTAGAGGGAAGAGTCAGGGCACCTTGATATAACCTCGGGTATCATGGTCTCCAGAGAGATAGAATCAATGGGATAGATAGATAGATAGATAGATAGATAGATAGATAGATAGATAGATAGGAAAACAGATGGATGGATAAGTAGGTAGATGGATGGATGGATGGATGGATGGATGGATGGATGGATGGATGGATGGATGGACGGACGGACGGACGGACAGACAGATAGATAGGTATTTATTAGAGAAATCAGTGTATGTGATTATGGTGGTTAGAGAAGTCCCACAACAGTCTTTCTGCAGTCTGGAGATCCTGGGACGCCAGTAGTGTAGAGTGGCCCATGTAAAAAGGCCTTAGACAGGTAAAGCCAGGGGTGTAACTCTTAGTCTAAGACCCACAGGGTCTGGAGCTCTCCTGTCCCAGGGCAGGGAAGATGGTGTCGCAGCTCTGAAAGAGTGTGAGCAAGTGAGCTGGGCCTTTGCCTGCTGCTCTGCCCAGGCCTCAGCCAGCTGACTGGCGCTTGCCTATGAGGGCCAGGGTGGGTTCACCTCTCTCAGTCCACTGATTCAAATGCCAGTCTCTTCTGGAAACACCGTGAAAGACACATCCGGAAATGGTGCTACACCAGAATTCTAAGTATTTCTTAATGCACCCAAGCTGACAACTAAAATCACTCATCACTCTTAGCAAGAGCAGGAATGTAAGCTCTTCTGGGCCCACAGGTGCACTGGGACCACAGCTGTCCCATGGTGTCTGCTCAGTACAGCAGTTATTGTCTGCATGTGTCCTGTCTTCCTGGGTGACCTGGTCACGGGGAGCCTGCCCTCTCCCAGTGTCCTGTCTTTCTGGGTGACCTGGTCACGGGGAGCCAGCCCTCACTCAGATCTGTTTTGCTCATGCCTATTGGTGGTCTGGGCTGTTGGCTTCTCAGGTCCTGAGTCTGGGCTTTTCGAGGCAAAAGGAAAACCCAGAGGACTCACCGCGTCTTTGTTTTGTTGGTCCTCAGGTCCCTGGTCGGTCTTTATTCTCTTCATCCTCTTTCTTTCTTTCTTTCTTTCTTTCTCTCTTTTTTTTGTATACAAATATGTGTGTGTATATACACACACACCTAAACACATATATACACACACACTATAAATACGTGTAATACATATAATTCAAAAATACTAAAGTACTGGAATTGTCTTTTGTCACCTGGCTTGAATCAGGGCTGTAAGTGTGCCCACTGCTGGAACAGTGTTAGTTGTACCTGTTCAGTGGTTTTGCCCCCTCCTCCAGGCCTGCAGGAGGAGCCCCTCCCTTGTGGAGAGAGTTGTCTCTCTGCAGCAAGCTTCCCCCTGAGCCATGCGCTGCTGACTCTAGCCTGGGCCTCCTGGGTAAGTCACCTCATTCTTTTGATTCCTGGAGTCGTTGGAGCTGTGTCTTCTTGGCAAGTCAGCCTGAAACTCTGGGTCGGAAGCTTTGGCAATCCGAGGCTCACCTGGTTCATTTTTTATCTGAAATCACTGTCCTATGCTGCGTAGTGCTTGATGTCCTAAAACCCATTGTTTCACACAGTTATTATTATTTTTTTGTCAGATACAGGTAGTTTAGTCTGGCCCGGGCTCCTCCCTCCCACTCATACCTAGAAGTTCCTTATTCGTTTATGCTGCTGCTCTGAGCCCCCCACCACTACTGCGCCATGCCCAGGTAATCATCGGAAGCAATCCTGGAGTCTTGTTAGCCTCGCGAGTTAGTGATACTTCGTTCAGAAGCTCAAAGAAACCCACCTTTGAGAATCATTTTCAAAAAGGCGCAGTGAAGATGGGGGGGGGGGGTGGGATGCATGGAGTCACAGCCAACCCAGCACGGGGCAGAGCAAGGGTCTGGATTTTGCCTAATCCAGCTTCCAATTTTTTTGCTTATTGACAACAACAATAGGGTGTCTTGAAATCTCACAGAAAGGTCCAGAATAGCAGTTCTGGGAGAAATGCTGTTACCATAGGGATGAAAACTGGGGTGGATTCGCTGAGACCTGGCGTCCCGTCCTCTGCCGCTCTGATCCTCTGAGCCCTCGGCCTGAGACGGCTGGAGCCAGAGTTCTTTCATGCTCTGCTCTGAAGCACTGGGTGCATCCTGCTGCCCCAACCTCATTCTGATCTCCGTGTCAGCCTTTAATGTCCTTGTCAACCTACCTTTCCATTGTCATCTTCAAATGCTTTCTCCAAACCCCCTGGGACATCTTTACTCCTGTCTTCCCTGCTGAAGTCCTCTGAACTCCCCGGTAAGGACCCCGTCCCCCCACCTCCCCCACCTCCGCACAGCACCCTGGGGTAACGGAGCACAGATTGCTGTCCCTCTACTGTGGTAGAGAAGTGAAACCTGTCAGCAAACCCAGGTTCTGCGGAGGGAAGCACAGACCTGGGAACAGTTCTGGGGGATGAACATGCGGGTTGGTCAGCGAGCTAGGCTTGGGATCTTCTGGGGGCTCAAGGTGACACTGGACGTCACCCCCTGCCTGTCCCAACTAGCCTCACCCACGGGAGGTTGGTCTGGTGAGCCGTGCACGGAGGGGAAGCTTTCCTCTGAGAGAAAACCTCAGGCCACGGGAGGGTCCTTGTGCTGGGAAAGACTTTGCAAAAGAAAAGAAGCTGTCCTCTGAATGGTGATTGAAGGGACTGACTGGGGCACCCCCGGCAGGGCAGGCCACACAGTGCTGGGGACATGTAGGTAGAATACTCTCCTGACTTCTGGCCCCGAGGGCTGGCCTGGCCAGGAAGCCCAATCCACTCAGAATCCAGGAAACTTCTGGAGCTGACCAGAGGCCAAAGGAGCCTGAGGCCGGCCCAGGCTGCCCCTCTGCTGCTAATGACAACAGTGATGATAATTCAGTCAGATGAGACTTTGTCCTGAGGAAGCACTTTCTTAGTTGTTATTTCATTTCATTTCATCCAATGACAGTTGTCTGGCCCTCATTTTATTAAAAAAAAAAAAAAAAGAATTGTGAGTCTCACTCTAGAGTCTAGCTGACAGCAGCCTCAGACTCCTGGGCTCATGTGATTCTCCTGCCTCCGCCTCCCAAGTCCCAAGCTGGGACTGCAGGTGTGCACCACCACACGCAGCTGACTTTTGTATTTTGTGTAGACAGGATCTCACTCTTGCTTAGGCTAGACTCCAACTCCTGAGTTCAAAGGATCCTCCTGCCTCAACCTCCCAGAGTGCTAGGATTACAGGTATGAGCCACTGGGCCTGGCCTCGTGTCTTGAAATTTTAATTTGACTTATTATATTATACATGCTTACATATTCACATTTAAACTTTACAAAAATGTTGGAGGCACACTGGGTTTTTTTTGTTTTCTTTGTTGCCTCTTCCCATCTTCTCCCCCACAGCTGTTCTGCACAGTTGTTATTTCTACATCCATGTTTAAATACACACACACGTACACACGTGCACACATGCACACACGTGCACTCATGCATGCACACACTTATTTCCCTACATGTACACACATATATCCACACACACCCGCTGGTGTGCACACGTGCCACAGGTCTGTGAGTACATGCACACTTGCACAGTGCCTGTATATGGAAATACATATATGCATAGAGAAGCCCGAACATAAATATGATGCTTTATAATTTGTCATGGTTTTGCAAAAGCAAGTTCCTTTAAACACACCTTTCTGCATCTCGCTTTCCGAGCTCAGCAGCGGCCCATCCACATCATCGCTGTCCCCGGGCAGAGCTGGGGTTTGCTCTTCTGAAAGGCTGCTCAGGGTCCCCAGCGGGGTCTGCACAAAGGTGTTTACCTGCAAATCCATGTCTCAGCCCCTCAATAGCCGTTGAGTGTGAACCTTGTCACAGCTGCACGCTCCTTCCTATAAAAAAAGAGCTAGTGTCACTTTGGTTTCGTTTTTGCTTTTTAAAGGTACAACTTCAAAAAACCCTGGTGTAAAAATACAAAATTCATAACATTCATGATGAGCTCAGGTATCAGCTCAGTTTGCAAAGTAGCAGCTTGATGAACTGGAGGAAGTTCTGAACCCTTTGAAGTGTTCTAAACATTCAGGCACACAGAGTCTGGTAAAATTAGTGCTGCCAAGACGGCTCCTATTTTTCCCTTCTCTTTCTTTCTGGATGTCAAACCATTTAAGAAGCTGCAGATTATATATGTCCCCTCATCATGTCTCTTTAGCCCCTATGCCCATGACATTGTGCTTCAAGCAGGAGTATAGGGGGTGCTGGGTTGTGCATCCCCAGCCTCTGTCCTTTGAACCATAGTTATAGGCAGGGCTGGACAGGGAACCCAGTAGGGACGCAGGGCCTTCCCCTCCCTCGAGCTCTGAAGCACCTTAGCAGAGAGTGTCACAGGCTCCGAGGACAAGGCAGACAGAGGGGCCGGGGGCTCCCGGGCTCCTCAGTGAGGGCAAGTGGGTAGCTCTTGGTGCTGGGAGCTTGCCATGAAGAAGTAGTTGGAAATGCCTGCAGGAGCACGCTCTCCCGAGAAACCAGACCATCTCCAGGTGAGCAGGAAATGCCTGCAGGAGCACGCTCTCCCAAGAAACCAGACCATCTCCAGGCGGCAGCCAGAGCTGCCGTCTCTGCAGAGCTGGGCAAGGCGGTTGTTGGAGCCTCCATCCGGAATGATGGACACTGGCAGTGGGAAGGGGAGGAGACTGGTCCAGAAGCCCAGGCAGGACAGATCTCACCCTGTTCTTATGCACCTGGAGGGTTCCCAAGTGCACTGAGGAGAAAGCCCAGAATGACCTCTGGGGCACACGGAAGCCCCGGCCAGCCACCTCCTGCTCTCTCCACCTCTGCCACACAGCTCTCCCATTGCTCTGAACCATGAGCCCTTCCCGTCCTGCCATGTTTTGCTGTATGTTTCTCTCTTTTTGTGTTCACATGATGGGGACACAAGGGCCCCCCACCCCTGCCTGGTCATATGTGCAAGTTTGGTGTCATGGTGTCTTCAAAAGCAAAACACTGGATTGACCATTTGACAGCATCAAGACTGTGTGTGGTCAGGACATCAGGAACGGAGGTGGTGGTGCAGCCTCAGATGGACACCATCCTACCACTCATCAGAGGCAGTCATCTGAGTTGTGTGGCAGGTCACCTGCTGTGCCCAGGGCAATCGCCATGCCTGCCCAGTCAGCTGGTCACTAACTTCTGTGGGTCCTAACCTCCTTCATGGCCTGTTGGTCAGACTCAACGCCATCCCCCCCTCTAATGCCCAGTCCCTGCTCAGAACCCCCACCCTGCCTCTGAGGCCAGCCTTGCCAACCCTGCAGCCAGGCCTGCCATGTTACCCCAGAAGAGACGCCAGAGTGCCCAGGACCCTGCCAGGCCTTGGGTTGAGTCTGGGCCCCATCACTTCCAAGCTCTGCGAATTTGTGCACCACAAACCCCTTTGCACCCCAGTTTCCTCCCATGTGGAGTGAGTATAATAAAGGCATCCACCTCTTAGGGCCACAGCGGGAATCCCACTAAGGAAAATGTCCAGTGCTTGTCAGTGGGAAAGAACCCAGACTCTGGAAAATAGAATAAAGAGGTTTGTTCTGAGCTTAATAGGAGTGACCATGGCCGGGAAAGCCACACCCAACAGGCCTTGAGTAAGGGCCTTGCAGAGCTGGGTTACAGCTGGTCTCATGTTTCAGGGAGACGGGAATGACACGTAAAGTCATATGTCAATTCACGGAAGGCACACGGAGGTTTGTCCAGAAAAGGTGGGGTATCTCCAAGCAGCAGATTATGTATTACAAGTGGGTTTACAGATTCTTTGATTTCTACTTGGTTAAAGAAATGAACCATTGTCTAAAGCAGTGTCTTTCAACTTTTTAAAAATCTCACAGCACACTTGAACCTATAGTTAAACTTCCACAGCGCACTTAAATTATGTTGATCTACCAAAAAAAAAAAAAAAGGTTAAAAAAAAAGAATATACGTACTGTGCTTTGAATTTCTTTCAAAAATAATTTAATTAATGATCTTTTAAAGTTTTCACAGCACACATAAGATCTTCTCATGGAACACGGGTTGAAAATCACTGGTCTTAGTCTTAGACCTACTCAAGTTAAGACAAGGAAGGTTGTTAATCAGAGACAGCCAGCCAACATTTACTGAAACTCAGGTGATCTGTGAAGTATCAGAGGCCTGCAGGTGTGTCTAACCCCTGCCCTGCCCAGCCTGAGGCCTGCTAATGACTTTGTGCCTTGCTGTTATAGAGAATAACGCCAAAGGGACCAGGGCTAGCCAGGTGTGTCTTACCTTCCCCTTATAGCTGGCAACTCAGATTTAAGATATTTTTTAGGGAGTCCCCTTGTCAAGGTTGGGGTTCCTTTAGTCATCTGGGGGAAGCTGTAGATTGCACTTTGGTCAACAAGCTGAAAAGGGTCTGGCCAGCAGTAGCCATCCGGGCACCAATGGTGTTTGTGGGTCATACCAACTGCACGGGCACTCATGGGGATCAGCGGCCACCCCACTGTTGTTCTTTCCGGAAGGATCACTCTTATCCCCCATCCAGAACCGAGAAGCTGAGGCTGCAGTGTTGCCTGTGTGGGGAGCAGAGGGCTGGGTGGGGAGATTGTTAGGTTTTGTGTCATCTGGGGACATCAAGTGGAGGAGAGAGGGCTCACGTGGATAGGACTGTGGCCTGCCAAAGACTCAGCGGCAAGATAATTTGCAAAAAGGATCCTTCTTCAGGGTCTGAGAGTGGGGGTCTAGTGTGTCTGGGTCATGGTGCTCACAGGCGAGGACACAGGAGTGTCACAGGTGCAGTCCGGCGTGGTTCCATCCGGAGAGGCTTTGGGGGAAGGCTGAGTATCTGGGCTCCACTCTAGCTGAGGAGGGTTCTCAGCCAAGGGGGACAGAATCGGAGCATCTTAGGGCGACTAGCAGGGGGCTGAACCTTGAGGTGTGTTTTCATGCAGGGGTGCCCTGGGCTTCATTGTGGTGAGTTTTCCATAGAAGTGGCAATGAGCACAGTTAGAACAGCGCTCTCGGGTGGATCTGGATCCTGCCTTTCTGCACGCCACCTCCCTGTTCCCAGGGTCACTGCACGACTACATGGCTGCATGGTGCACAGAGGAATCTATCAGAGGCCCTCCTGGGTTCACAAGCATCACTGCAGACATCTGCCCACTCTGTGTGTGAGTGGCTGGGTCCATCAGCGTAGGGCAGACAGAGGACCTGAGCTCCATTTCCAGTGCTTGGAGCAAAACACAGGTGAAACCTCCCTGATGTTGGGAGGATGGGCCTGGGGGCTGCGGCAGCCACATTTCTTCTGTTCTGAGGAGCTCTGAGTTGCGCTGGGCACGTGCTACTGATTCAGGTGCCAAATTCTGAACCCTCGCCGACCCGCTCTCTCCAGGTCTTCTCCCAGATCTTCAGCGATTGGTACATTCCCGGAGCCTGCTATCTCTATGCTGTCTGCGCCACTGGGTAACTCGGGGATACCTGAGGTCCAGACGGTCCGCACCTCAGGACCTGAGAGCTTCATGATGAAAGGGTCAAGTGCAGAGAAGCCACTCATCTCCCAGTGCCTGCTCAGCAGAGCCTGTGTGATCTGGTGTGCAGTGTGGCCCCTTCCCGAGCAGGGCCTCCCTGTGGGAACACACAGCCCCAGCGCAGCCAGGAGCTAATCTAGAATTACCAGGTGGTTGAGGCCCCAGCAAGGCTTTGTGCTGGGGTACTCAGGCAGAAACAGTGCTCAGCCCACTGTGATCCTATTAGGGAGTGAGGAGTTAATGAACAGTGTGTCCTTTCTGCTTTCCTTGTCTGTCTCCAGCACGTCGTGTTTATCTACTTATGTATGGAAATCCAGGCCTGCTCAGGCAGAGCAGGGAAGCAGCTTCTTGTCTTCCTGGGAAACTGCACAAATCATTCCATTCAGGCACCGGCCTGACTGGGCTCTGGAAGTCTGAGAACGATGTCCTTAACCTTTCCTTGGCCTGCGCCCTGGGCATTTGAGATAGGCTCTTTCAGGCTGTGAGAAACAAAGAAATACTCCAAGAACAAAGACATCCCGAGAAGGACTTGCGAGTGACAAGAGGAAGGACAGCTGCCAGCCAGGCTCCGGAAGGAGCTTGAAAGGGCACCCAGCATCTCGGGCCGCTCTGGCTGAGATGTGCACAGAGTCCTGCAAATGTGACTGGCCAGTTCCCGCGTGGTAAGCACAGGTGCCATTTGCTCTCGTCACCTCTCTCGCCCTTGGTAGAGTGCTGTGGTGTCACAGCTCACAGCACCCTCAGCCAGTCCCCATCCGTGGGGAGGGCCTCCTCAGGGACTGCCGGGGGTGTGGAAGGCACCTGAAATAATGTAGGACATCTGTCAGGGAGTGGAGCGGCCCCTGTTTGACATCGAGCGGTCACTACCATCTGACCAGCCACTGGGCTGTTTGTCTGCTGTGGTTACCTAATGCTACTAAGGCGTCACCCAATAGTTGGTGACATGGACTGGTCACCTATTGTACACACAGAATCTATGAGCCATAAATTCGGGAAGTGTTTGCTGTAGTCACCAAGGCCCATCCAGCTGTGGGATCTGCTTCCTTGGACCCACCTGCATGGACAGCACGTGGTGTGGGCAGCTGGATGGGCCTCTCCATGAGGGCACCACGTGTCCCCTGACCCATGCCAGTGCCCAAGTGCAGGGCACTCATGAAGCACGTGTGTTGGTGGTGTGGTGGCCATGCTCTGGGTCAGGCCATCCCTGCTCTTCTGTCCCAGCTGTGCACTCCCAGGGCTGCCTCTGGCCCAGACCATCTACAGGCCGTGACCCAAGTGGGAATCCGATGTCCTCCTGCCCATCTGTTCACACACTGGGGATCTGAGGTGCACACGGCATGTCAAAGGTCTCATTACACTCAGATTCTTCAGGGTCTGAGGACAAAAGTCAATGCCCAAGGAGCCAGATGGCCTCAGACACCAAGGACAGAAGGGAAGGGGCACAGACTCGGCCACATGAGAGCTTGGGCTGCTATAGGGGAGAGCATGGGGAGGGCTCTGGAGACGTCTCCCCGGGCCCCTGTGACGCCTCTAGCAGCCCCATGCTCGGCAGCTTCTCTCGGTGCTCACTTTAGTTCCAGGCAATACCTTTGTCCCCCATGTTTGTGGCCTCTCCAGAGACTCTGCTCATCAAATTAACTTGTTCCAAGATACACCCCCCCAGCAAGCATACCACCTACAGGGGATGGGGAAGGCATTGTAGCAACTGCAAGATGAGAAGTGGAAAGAAAAAGTAATACAAGTGTGGGGCTGTCCTGTTCACGGCTGGCACAGAGGACACTGCCAGGAAAGTAACTGGTCCTGGGGCCTCAGAGGAGGGCTCCCCCGGTCTCAGCACACTGACTCAGACCAGCTTCTAATGATTTTCAGCAATTTCCTTCCGTCCTGGCTGCGAGTTGCTCACCTCCTGAGCCTCACTTTAGTTTAGGGACTCCTGATGAGGGGCAGTGTTTAAGGCAGATAGTGTAGTCGGAGGATTAGGTGTGATGGTGTCATCCACTCACCAGTTGTTTGGAGGATGAAATGAGTTACTCTACACACAGGGCTTGGTGTGGGCCTGTCACATGTCACAACTCTTTGGGCTCCTCTGACACTTAGTGACCCAGTGTAGATCCCCCAGCTGGGGAGACGAGCCCTTGACGCTGAGGGCCTCTCTGGTGTCTCCCGTCCCCACCCCTCTGAGCTGTCACTCAGTCCATCTCTTCTGGGTCCCTCAAAATGCCCCTGACCTCCGGGCTCCTCTCAAATACCGTCTTCCGTGGGGGCCTTTCCCTCCCTCTCACCTCTGTCCTGGGACTGAGGAGGACCCCCCCCCCATTTGGGGATCCTCTACTGCGCTTTTCTCTGTGCTTCTCTTTCTTGTGAAAACACCAATAGAAACTCACTTGGGCAGCTGTGGTGTGTCGCAGCTCTCATGCCAGTGAGTCACTCACTGACTCACTCACCCCTGAAGTGCCTCCTGTGACGTCCCCAGGCCCCACTGAGGACAGGCAGCATGTGCCTTGGTTCAGGAGCCTGTCTTCTAGGGAGAGAAGACGGTTCAAACCAATGCCAGGCAGAAACTAAGGCAGATAGAACAAGAGTTCCAGCTAAGGATGAGGCTGTGAGGAGAATGAACCAGGATGACGTGTTAGAGCAGCGAGGCTACTCCAGCTGCAGGTTGGGACGCCCCCCGAGATGGTGCAGTTTGGGCTGAGACATGGATGCTCCTGCCAACAGTGAGAGCCAGTGATCTGAAGGGGCTGGAGCCACTGAGGCTGAGGGCCTGGGACGGGAGGAACAGAGGGAAGGGCAGTGAGCCGCAGCAACACCACAGCCACGAGGGACAAGATTGACTGGGTCATGCAGAAAACAAGTAAAGAAGATAAAAAAAAAAAAAGGTAGCAATTAAGATGATCCATTCCTCAGCCAAAGAACATCACAGGTGCAGGCAGGGACCCCCCTCCCTGCTCCTCGTCAGAGGGGCTGCCATCCTGAGTTTGCTGCTGTTGATTCCATACACATCATCACATCTTTACCAGGTCTATCTCTGTGCCTGGGCATTATATTTTATTTCTCTATTTATAAAGCTGTCTACACGAAATTAAAATGTATGAATCTTCCTGCAACCAGCTTCTTTTCCTAGCATTATGTTGGTGAGAATTATATATGTTGTTACCCCCAATCCTAGCTCATTTGTTTTCTCTGTATGAGCTTTTTATTGTGTGAATAGACTACAATTTATGTATCCATTTTCTTCTTGAGGGATTTCTGCTGTTTCTGATGTTTTCTTGTATCAGACTAATTTGATTGCAATGACCAGTCCCATGCGGGGCTCCCTGTTGCTTGTCTAAGGGTTGAGAATGTGGCTGTGAGTGAAATTGCAGCCTTATGGGACATGTGCATCTCAGATTGACCAGTTATTGATAAATTTATTGCCAAAGTAGTTGTACAAATTCATAGTCCTCCCGCATACCCTAGCCCTCTTCACATCCCTCCCAGACTGAGATGGTGGCATCTATCTCCTGGGGAATGAGTTTGGTTATTTTTCATATGTTTATTCAGAATGATGGTTTCCTTTTCTCTGAACTGCTTTTTCATACCCTCTGACCATTTTTCTACCATATTTACCTTTCTCATTGATCTGTAGTGTGGATTTTAATCCTTTGTCAGTTATAAACATTGTAAATATCTTCTTCCAAGATGTAGCTTGTGTTTTAACATTGTTTATAGTGTCTTTTTTAAAAACAAAGGAGTTTTATTTTAATGACATCCAATTTATTCATATTTTCCTTCGTGATTTGTGCAGTTTAAGACTAAGGGGAAAGTGCATTATTCACCATAAGATAAAGATTTTTAAAAATACTTTCTTCAACTGTCAGAAGTTCTGTTTCTGTTGCTCACCAAGCTTGCATTGCCTGAGATGCATTTCTGGGACAACACTGCCCCTCATCAGGAATCCCCAGGTAATCCAGGGGGTCAGACCACGTGGTCCTGCTCAAGACACCCAGTGATCAGTCATTAAGTCTGGTGCAGGAGATCCCTCCTGCTGGCTCTGAACCCTGTGCTATTCTATATTCAGTTAAAATTCACTTCACATATTCTGTGAAGACCCCCAACATGATTTCAGATGGACTTCCTATAACTTTGCAGATTAGTCTGGGAAAAGAGATACTTATAATACCGAGCCTGTCTGTCTGAGCTTTGTCTCTGCTTTAGTTAGTGCTTTGTAAATGTCTTTGATGAAGATTTATGTATTTTTCAACAAAGTCCTGCACGTCTTACGTTAAATTCATCCCTACAAAGCCATGAAGGTTTTGTTGTTTTCTAATAGCTATTTTTTATTGTTGTTTTCAGGAACAAAGAGGTGATGGATATTTTTGACATTACTTATAATTTCTCATTCATTTTAGTCATGCATCTGTAGATTACTTGGGTTACCTATGATACTTGATGTCTTCTGTGAGTAATGAGATATGTGTTCCTTCTTTTTTAAATTCTCACTCCATCTATTTCCTTGGGCTTTCTGTTTCCTTTCTCTGGCATTTCTTTTCTGACTGGCCTCCGGGAGTCTTACCTTCCATGTCACCTGCATATTTATATTCAGCCAACATCTCCAGAGAACTTCCCATGCAGATTTCTGGAGCTGCCTCCTCTCCGACTCTCTCTGTAAACTGCAACCCCATCGCCTCCACTGACTCGGTTCTGTCTCTGCAGCCCAAGACTTCTGTGGGGCTCCCCCTCCCTGCACCATTTGCCTCCAGGCAGAAATCCAAAGTTTCTCTTTACTCACGGATTGTAATCATGGGCTACTTATTAGCTATCTTAAAATAGTTACTTTGTACATTTTTTATAGTTTTCTTCTTGTTTTTACTGTTAATTATTGTTTTCTGATGGGCAGGAAAATACCACAGAATTGCTCCATCTGGAAAGAGAAGTTCTACAGTAGCCTGTTTACATTTGATGTAAATATCTACATAGCTGAGTTAAGCAACAGGGTTGCTATTTGATGTATTCTTTCTTTCTTTCTTTCTTTCTTTCTTTCTTTCTTTCTTTCTTTCTTTCTTTCTTTCTTTCTTTCTTTCGAGACAGAGTCTCACTATGTCACCCTTGGTAGAGTGCCGTGGTGTCACAGCTCACAGCAACCTCCAATTCTTGGGCTTAAGTGATTCTCTTGCCTCAGCCTCCCATGTAGCTGGGACTACCAGCGCCCGCCACAACGCAGGCTATTTTGCTGTTGTTGTTGTAGGTGTCGTTGTTGTTTAGCTGGCCCAGGATGGGCTCAAACCCACCAGCCTCTGTGCATGTGGCCCGTGCCCTAACCACTGGGCTATGGCTGTGGAGCCTCTTGCTTTCCTTTAAATTTATAAAGTGGCTTATTATTCCCCTGTTTCTTGGTTTTTAGCTATACTCCTTTAGTTTTAGTGATTTCTTTAGGCATTACAACAGGTGTTAATGTATGGCAGTCTACCGTGAATTAACGCTTCAGCATTTTCTGCAGTGTGGACCCTTAAAGGTGTGGTTCTGTTTATCCCCTTTTGTCTTTGTGGCTCATTTTCAGATATTTCACTGCACATCATAAACCTCACCTCACGTGTTTCCTAAAATTGTTGCTCCAAGCCATCAATTGCCTTTTATATGCTTGAGACAAGAGAACAAAACATATGGGCTTTTAAACTGACTGCTGCATTTGTCTTTTCTGGCATTCTTTATGCCTTTTTGACGATCTGGTAAAACGTTTCTTCAACTTACTATTTCTTCTGCACTTCTTGTGCAGAGCCCAGGTATCTCTCACTTTGCACTTACTGATTTTTCAAACAACACTGAAGTATAATTTTGCTGGATACAGAATCCTAGGTTGGCATTATTTTTCTTTCAGCACTTTAAAGATGCTGTTGTCTCCACCTTCTCCTGGCTAAGACTGTTTCTAGGGAGAAGTCACTGTCACTCTTACAATCGCTTTGCTTTACGGGATGTGGCAGCAGAGGGAGGGAGATGTTCTCTCACTCCTGGAGCTTTATTTTTTCTCTTTGCCTTAGGTTTTCAGCCGTTTGAGCCTGACAACCCCAGATGCACTGTGTTCCCTCCCTGGGGCCCGAGGGAGGTTCAGAAAGTTCAGTGAGTCAGCCTTAAGTATTTCAGGGCCCCATTCTCCTTCCTTTTCCTCCTCATACACCAATTACATGCACATTAGGTGGAGTTCTTTACACTACATGCTACAGATGCTTTTTTGATTTTTATTCAATATTTTTTCTCTCTGCCTTGCGTTGGAAAATTAGTATTACTTGCCCTCAACTGCACTGATCCTTCCTTCTTTAGTCTCTCACCTGCTTTAAGCCCACTTTTTTTCATTGTTTTAACACCAAATGTTGTGTTTTCACTCTTGAATTCTGTGTGATTCTTTTTAAGGATTCCCAGCTTGCTTTGGAGCATCCCATCCTTCCCCCATCATGTGTGCATTTCACTTTATTGCAAGTCAGAGGTCTGTCCCCCTGAGTCTATGCGCAGTTCTCTGGCAACTGTGTTGAAACATTGTACTATTTTATTTCAGGCACTGTATATTAAAAAGCACTAGAGACCTGAGGTTTTGGCTTTGTTGATAGTTTTGTTCTTCAGGCTCTTCTCTCCACCTGCCATCTCAGAGCCACGTTAGAGCTGGGTCTGCGTTTTCCGAGTTTAAGCAGACCGACTTACTGTGAAATCAGCCCAACCTTAACCTCCAAAGCCAGAGTGTTTCCGTATCTTCAGAACATCAACCTGAGTTTGTCCAAATGTCCCTCTGTCTGGGCACTGGACACTGAGAGGGGTCGCTCTGGGACACATCCCTCTGACCACCAGGCCCCTCTGTTGCTTCTCATCAAAACTGTGAGCAGAGCAGTTTGGGGCACAGAGGACAGGGATAGGCCAGCGATGCCTTTGCACATTCAGGGCCTTCCAGACCAGACTTGGTCTTGCCAGCCCTCCCTGACTTCCAAAACTGAACTAACACCTCCTTACTCCTCCAAAGTTGCTTAGTGTCTGGGACCCCGTCCACGCTCAGCTCAGGCAGGTGCCCCAGGTGTGTGGGTGAAAGCTGACGTCTGTCCTCCGAGTGCCCGGAAGGACTCATTTCTCTCTGGAAATCACTCCCCGGGAATTCCACCCCTGGCTTCACTCGGCTCACAGAGCCCAGAGCTTATTTTTCAGACTCTTCCCGGTGTGACCCGGGAGCTGATCCTCCACACCCTTCCACATCCAGCCAGAAGCAGAAACACTGACGCGCCTGACTCTAACTACTGATCTAGTTCCTTTCACAGCTATTGGCATATTCAATGTTTCTTTTTCTTCTTCAAATTATACCCTAGAATAAACTATATAGTTTGAAGATATTATTCATTTGTCTACATTTAAAAATCTGTTGACATAAAGTTGACTTTTTAAAGTATCCTCTTATTATTGACTTTTTCTCTACTGGATCTTTATTTTATTCTTCTTTTTAATGTTTATGTCTTATAGTTGACCTTTATTATTTTCTAAAGTATGTGCTCAAGGCTTAAATTTCCCTCTGAGCACCACTTGAACTACATTTCACCAAGTTTGATATGCTGTGTTTTAATAACAAAACCTTTTAATTTCTAGTTTGAGTTTTGTTTTGCTAATAAATTATTTAGAAATTCCTGGTCAGAAGTTAAGGTTTTCTGACTTACCTTTTAATTGATTCCTGGGTAAATAACACTGTATTCAGGTAGCTGACCCGACTTTGGTCTTGGAGGTGTGCTGGGTTTGCTGCTATCCCCACTTTAGAAAAACTCACAGACTCTGCCCCTATTGAACGCAGTTCCTGGTGTTTCTCCCATGTGATCTGATTTTATTCTATTATTTTATGACCTCTTAGTATAGGTGTAAATGTCCCTTGCAAATATTCTGCTAGACTCATTTTTTAACATCTCTGCCTTTCAGAATTTCAACATCTCTGTCTTTAATTTGTGACTTTTATCTATTTGCATTAATCTGATTACTGATAAGTTGAATTTATTTTTCCCGTATTTTGTGTTTTCTTTTGACTCTTTCTGCAGCTTCAACATGTTTATTTATACCAGTTTTTTGAAATCTGTTATGCTCTTCACTGTCTTTGAAATTAAGGGCTTTAATTAACATATGCACACGACCAAATCTAGAATTGTTCAATATTGTTACCTCATGTTTAACAGCAGAAGACTTTACAGTGGCTTAATTCTAATTACCTCCCTTTCCAAAGATTGGGTTAATCCCTCTGTGTTTTAGTCCCCCACGTTTTTTTTTTTTATTTTTTTTAAATAGTCTTACTCTGTCACCCTGGGTAGAGAGCTGTGGCATCCTCACAGCTCACAGAAACCTCAAACTCCTGGGCTCAAGTGATCCTCCTGCCTCAGCCTCCTGAGTAACTGGAAGTACAGGCACCTGCCACAACGCCGGGCTAGTTTTTCTATTTTTAACAGAGATGGGGTCTCGCTCCTGCTCAAGTTGACCTTGAACCCCTGAGCTCCAGATCCTCCCTCCTCGGCCTCCCTGGGTACTAGGATCACAGGCTCGAGCCACTGTGCCTGGCCCTCTACATTTCTAACATAAGAAATTCGTTATTAAAATTGTTTTACATACTCAATATTTTTTTCAGAGTTATCCACACGAATATCACTTTATATACACAGTTCTCTCCACCAGTTTCTTTCTTCGTTTCTTTCTTAAATGAAAGTTAAGAACTATCTCTCTCTCTCTGTTTTCTATTTGTGGAAATCTTACCACACTGCGATAGACCTTGTCTGCACTCCATGATTTTAACTTCTCTTTTATACTACATGCTTTTCTCCTCAGATGCACCATATAAAACTTCTTCAGGTTTAAACTTCATGTCAATAATTCTTTCTTTACCTGTACCAAATCTGGTGTTTAATACATGTTTTAAATATCTTATTAAACTTAAATATCTTCAAGTTTTAACTCATGACCTTTATGTATTATTTCTAATATTTTTTGGTCTTCTTTCTCTAAACCTCTCTGATATTCTTAGTAATATCTTATTCTCCCTCTGTTTTTAATGCTATCTTTCATTTTTTTAAACCTATTTTAAGTGTATATGTTTTATACTTTGTTTCCAACAGTTTTGTTATGTTCAGAATGGACAGAATCTGATTTTTGTTTTTCTGGAGGCTGCCGCTCGTGAGGGTAGGAAACTTCCTTAGATGTGTCATGATTTGGGTTTATAAGCTCTTGCTTGTGGACGCTTATCTAAAGCAGGGATCCTTGAGCGAAGCAGGGCTTCTGCAGAGATGATTTCGGCTATTTCTAAGCACTAACCACCAAGGCTAACATCGATTGCTTTACTTGGCGTCTCCTAGACCACATAATAAATGTAACTTCAAATACAGATGACTCAAAGATTAACATTATCTGTAATCACTCGGTGCATTTTTTTTCTCCTGGTTTTGCCTGGAGTCCTGCTTAAGACTGCTGTGTTTCTCTTGTTGGTAGCAGGTGAATTTTTTTTGTGTGTGAGTTTTTACTGCATGTGTAGTTTCTCAAGTTCCCAATAATTATTGGGGGGGGGTGCACCTTTACATCTTCCTTCCTTATGGACCCAAAGACTCATGTCTTTGTTTAAAAAGAAAAAAGAGAGGTATTTTAGATTTTAGGTTGTAAAAACACCCCTAGGAAAACACTGGCTTCGGTGTTAACAAACTCCGCTTGTCCGGGGAGCTCTCTAATTTTATTCCTTTGTGGTTTCCCTTTATTTCACACTAAGTATGTTTTGCATTAAAAGGTCTTCCATTATATTTTACCCCATATATCTGTGATTGTTATGTAAGAAGATTAGTTTTTAAGTCGCCTAGTTTATTTGTTTGCAAGTCACCAAAACTATTAAGTGGATAAAGTTAAGATACCTTATCCTTTTTTTGACAAAGTTGGTGTGATTAAATGACTTGGCCTAATCCTCACTGTACAAAATTCACAGAACCTGGTCTCTCCTGGCGGCAAACTCACGCTGTTGCTATGAATTACTGTGAATCTTGAAACAAGCCTCAGTGTGCTCCTGACCACCATGTCCGTCAAGGCCTGGGCACTTAGGACAAGTTGACATGATTTCCTTCCTTCCTTTCTGTGTCCTCAATTCGCTGCCAGACTATGAATCACTGGAGGGAGGACCCTGTCTCTTGACCACCTCTCCCTGACACATGTTGTCCAACAACTTCTTGTTAAAGTGGTCAAATTCCCAAAGACTTGTGGTCTGTAAAGTCCAAACCAAAACTAAAGACTGAGAGCCGAGGACAGTGGCGCCTGCCTGTAGTCCCAGCTGCTGGGGAGGCTGAGGCAGGTGGATTGCAGGAGGCTGCCGTGGGCTATGATCGTACCACTGTACTCCCGCATGAGCAGCAGAGCAAAACCCTGTCTCAAAAAAATACAGATAAATAAAAACGAACTTTTAAAATGGAGGTAAGAAACTTCAAGTAATTTTCCTGAGGCTACAGTTTTAGTGAAAATTGAGAAACAGGATTTGAAAAGATTTTGTTCCTGGCAGAAGTCAGTGTAATTTTCACCCACCCACGACCGGGTGAAGGAGCCAAGATAGCCCTGGACACATAGTGGATGCTGAAACCACGCAGTTTCTGCCCATTGACCCCCTCACCTTTCACGGATGCATTGGTGACGCACCGTAAGACGATCTGTGGGCAGAGCTGGCTGCACGAAAACAGAAGGGTAGAAACTCCCCTCGGCAGACTCCCTGGTAAAGCCTGGGGAGCGGGGGAGGGGCTGGATCCCCAGATGGCTGCTGCCCTGGACCCCTGGCTGCCCCAGTCCCACAGGTGTGCACAGGTGGTCTGAGGATGCAGGCTGGACAGAAACACCCCCAGGTACACAGACGGAGGGCCCCTCAACTCTTGGGCACTGGAAGCAGCGGGCTGGGAATCGTGCTCTGGGTGCCAGAGAAGCTTGGGACGCAGGTGGCACTGACAATAGGGGCTGGCAGCGTGGAAGCATGAGGGGCGTGAACACAGGGCAGGAGAAATGAAAGAAAAAAGGGATGATCAGGACAGGTGAAGGGGCCAGCCACTCCTGTGTGGCTTCCCAGGGGTCAGTAAGGAGACCCGTCCTCCCGACAAGGTGCACCTGCAGGGCAAGGAGAGGCCTTCCTAACGCCTCTCAGATCTCCTGGAAAAGCACCAGGAAAGACACCAGTGATGCTCATGGTCTGAGCTGGGCATCCTCAGAGCAGACCTCCCCCCCTCTGCTGTCTGGACAGCCTCATTTGCCCACCTGCCTCTCCAGGGACCTACAGAGCTGATGGGTTGACCGAGCCCGGAGACGGTCCCTATGGCGGGTCCAACTCTAAGCCTCACTTGTTCCCGCCCTCAGCAGCCACCGGTAGGAGCAGCTGATATCCTGGGTACACTCCTCCGTGTCCCCAAAGACCCATGGAGGTGGGGAAGGGCAGGGAAGGAGGAGGTTTGCCCTGGGAAATGCTAATACTGGCAAGAAATAGATTGTAGAAGAGCAAAGGAAGAAAAAGCAAAGTAAGCAGCTGTAGAAGCTTCATCTCTCTGCCGTCTAGTGTTTATTGTGTATTTAAGACACTGATGCATTTTCATTTTAAGAGGATTTGGGGGTATAAGTTGCAGAATTAGAATGTGCCCTTCGACTCCCCACCCCCCTTCCGTGCACTCGCCTGGCCAGAGGCATCCAAGGGTGTCACGTGGTGGGTTTCCAGCGTGTCCTCCAGTTCCTCTGCCTCCCTCACCCCTTTTCCTGTCTCCATCTCCCTCTGCTCTGTCCACCCCCCTCTCTCTCTCAGCTGGACGGGTGTTCCAGTGTGAACGTGATCCAATCACACCTTGTCAGTGACCTGCTTTTATCTCCAACGACAAATCTTACTCACTTTGCAGGTCATCCGTGGAGATCTAACTGTCTTGCAGACTTCATTGATTGCATTTGCCTTTATTAATTTAACAGTTCCGTCTTGATTATTTTATTTGTTTTCATGTTTTTGGTACTACACACACACATACATGTCTCATGCACATGGGAAGGTTCCTCTTTTATGTAGACTGCTAAAATGTGACCCTGGATCAAAGAGTCGATGCCACTTGGTATTTGACTAACTGATAAACCACATGTCCTCACCCAGGTATGTTTCCACCAAAATGCAAAAACTGTACCCCTTCTCCAACATTTCACATCGTGGAATTTCACGATTCACATCGCTGTTTCCTTCATATGAGAGGCAAAAAAAAAAAAAAAAAAAAAAAATTCTTTAGTTTGTCTGTGTTAATCTTTTAATGCGTTTATTGGCCATTTTTTTCACGTTCAGTGACTCAACAGTTCCGTATTCTTTGACTATTTTTGACTGGGTTGTCTTTTCCCACTGATTTGTGGGAATGCCTCATAAATTCTGAATATTAAACTTGTGCCTGTTTTATTGAAACATTTTTGTCATCCTGTCAGATGTCAATTCATTTTGTGTATTCTGTCATTTGTCATTAACTTAGGGAATTTGCCGAACTTTTCCATGAGGTTTCCCATTCTTTCACATCACTAAGTTTTCTCCTGCCTCATATTATACAGATACTGTTTAGGTTTATATTATTAATAAAACTAAAATTCATTTACATATGCTATCACCTACGATTCATCTATGCTTTTTTAGTGATGGCTACTCAATTATCCTAATGTTGTTTATCATGTGGATTTTCAGCCCTTGTTGACTTGAAATGCTACTTTTATTGTCGATTAATTTAATCTTATTATGTGGCAAATTCCCTGATGTGTCCGTCAGCATCTAGATGACTGGTTCTCTCCTATTACCTGGAGGTCATACTGCAGATAATAAAATACTGCGCTGAGGGCACGTCGCCCTGCTCGTCCCACCTTATGGCACATCAGTCAAGTAAACCCACACCCACGTTCGCATCCACAGTGCATCTTTTCTAAACTATGCTGGCTGTTTCCATGCACTTATTGCCCATACAAACTTGAGAAAGTATCAGTTTCCATCACAAAACTATTGGAATCCACTCAAGAATGGAAATGAATGACATTCTTATAGCTCTAAGCCTCACCCAGGGGGCAGACATTAGGGTACCCTCCCAAGCACTTTCTTTATCTCCCAGGACACACGTGGGGTGATATTTCCCATCTTCTTCCACTCAGTGTACGATCAAATGGCAGATGGTTCCAAGTGAGCAGAGCCGGTGCACCTGCTGGGGAGCCACCTGCACCGCTCCTCCATGTAGTCCTCTGGGAGGCAGGGGTCTGTCTGGGGAAACCGAGGCCCCGCAGGATGCCGGGACCATAGAATGAAGGTGAGGTGTCCTGAGTCCCTGCACAGCCACGTGGAGGGTCACAGCCCAGAAGCCAGCGCTGAACTGTTATTTGAGCAGGAAATAGACGGACGTTTTGCTAAGCCACTGAGAATCTGGGAGTGCCGACTGTGGTGTCTGTCAGCGGTGAATGCCTCTTCATTTATTCAAGCCGCTTTTATTTTCTCAGTAGGCAAGAATCGTTGGAGGTTTTTTGTGTTATTATTTTGGCCATGAATGGAATCTTTTTTTTTTTTTTCTTATTACATTTTCTATTTGGTTGTTGCTGGTTATGGAAAAGCTATAGATTTTTACAGGTTGATATATTCGGCCTGGGGCTGCTGAACTCTCACGGATGGCTCCAGCAATTTATCAGGTTCTGCTTTTGCATTTTTATACGAAAAATATTCTCTTATACATAATGTCATGCTTCTCGTGTTATTTCTTTCATTTTTAGATTGGAAAGAACCTTTAGTGGAATATTAAGGGGTAACATAAGTGGGCATCCCTTCCAGGCTAATTTTAGAAAATATCACCAATGCTTCACTATTAAGTACGATGCTTGCTTCAGCGTTCTGGTAAATACTTTTTATCAAGATAAGAACATTTCATTACCACCTTTGTTTTCTAAGAAGTTTTTATCAGGAATGGGCCTTGACCTTTATCAAATGCCTTTTTTGGCATCTAGTGAGATAAATGTTTCTCCTCTAATCTCTTAGTATAATAACTTTATTGGCAGATGCTTTTAAGCCATTCTATATTTCTGTGGTTGACCCTGTGTGACTGTGGCATCTTATGTGACTGCCTTGTTGATCCGAATACTGAATATTATTCAGGGTCGTTCATCTGTGTAAAGTGGACTTGAATATATCATTCCCCCGCACTTGCTGTCCAGTAATGGTGTCATTATTACACCAACTACTGTTATGACACAGGCATCTGTCCCCCCCTTCCTGTTATCTGAAAGTTCATAAAACTTGTGAGTTATTAGACGTGTGTGGGCATTTACTGATATGAATGTTTCTTTTAGCAATTACTGTTATAGATTCCATTTATACTGTATATTAATGTACTACATATAAAGTTGGAAATGTTATTTCTTAAATATTTATCTTTTATCAAACTTTATGTAATATATAATTTAAAAAGCTATAAGGTTCTTTCTGCCACAAAGCAGTCCTTAGCACTAAAACTGTCAGTCTCCTGGCAAGAAATAATAACTTAATGTATTTTAGCTGTGTCTTTTGGGGTTTTATATGTATAAGTAATAGACTTTTACTACAATTTTTTATTCTTCATCATAAAACATTAACCCCTGTTTTTCTACAAAAGAGGTTGGGATTTGATTTTCTTATGATTATTCTGAAACCCACATACACACTTTCCTTTTATTGCCTACATATAACAATTTCAGGGTTGGTTTGTCACCAAAATTTACGTGATGTTGAAATAATTTTAATTATGTAAACATAGGAGTCATGCACAAGAAGTTACTTAGTGTATTCAAATACTCCTAATGTTATTTTAATTTTAAGTTAATAATTAATCTCATATCTCATCCCTAACATAATTTGTTATAAACTTATCACCATATCTGGATACCCTCTCCATACATTTCAGTTATTTGAAATATGGAAATATATATATGTGTGTACGTATATACATATATAGCCTCAGAAGGTGACCATTTAATAAGTTATCACAAAGTAGACACACCCATGTCTACCTGCTCACAACTTAGACCAAGAAGTAGAACTTTCCCAAAAATGTTCCAAAGCTGTCCAAAAACAGCTCTCATCCCTTCTTCCCATTATTTTAGTATCCTAAAAAAGAGAAGTTGTAATATTTCTCCCTTAGGTAACAAGGATCTTGAATGCTGATGGTATAGATTTCACTTACCAGTTTATAAAATTCTCTCTCTCTCAAAATAATGTTCATGACAGCAATTCATAGTATTCCGTGGAACTGCAGTCTGTTATTTTATAATTGCTCTGATACATGGTTGTTTGAGTTTACTATGATTACTAATCCATTTTACTGTTGATGGGCATTTGGGACACTTCCAATTATTGATTTGCAAAACTAATGCTCTTATGAATATATTATGCACAATCATTGGTGGTTATAAATGTTCATGTTTTGGTGGGGGTTATGTACCTAAGAGTGCAATCACCAAATTTAACGTACTTGAACTCTTGACCATTTCTGGAAGAGAGTCTTGCTTAGTGTTGTCACCAATATTTGGCATTTCCTCACTTTTTAAATGCTAGCTATTCCATTTTGCTTATGGTCTGAGTTCACGTTTCCCTGGTGAGTGATGAGTTGGGAATTTTCCTTACATTTATCAGTGCTTTGGAAATTCTCTTTTGTGAAGCATCTGAGGGTTGCCTTTTCCTCTCTTACTGATATAATCTTTATAAACATATGTTCTTAATAATAACTGAATCTAATTTTCTGTTTTATAAAATTTTTGTTAATGATCTTTGTATCTTATTTAAGAAATCTCCGCCTATTCTGGGCATTAGCAGATATTTTCATCCCACCCACGGGATTTCCTTTTAGTCTCTTGAAAAAGAGAAGTTTTCGTATTTCCATGTCATCTAATACATCAGTAATTTCCATTACAGTTAGTTGTTTCATGTGTGGATTAAGAAATCTTCCTGACACCTAAGTTCATTCAAAATTTCCTCTAATAAATTCCAAAAGTTCTAATGATCTATCATTTATATTTATATACAAAATATATCTGCACTTGGTTTTTTAATATGATATGAGTTAAGAAACTAAATTCGTTTTCCCTATAGGAAATCAATGACCAAGACCAGCCACTTAAAAAATATTTTATTTATACTCCAATATCATGATTTTTCTCCCTCCACAAATCAGGCCATCCAGAACATTTTTAAAGTCTGGGTTAAAATTACAGATGAAGGCTCCCCAAGTAGATATATAAATATATATCATAAGTCATGGAAACAAATTATTACATAAAATACATTCCATCATCCTTTACATTGATAAATACATATTATTTCTCACATTTCCACTTAATAAAACAAACTTCCACTTAGACTTAAGTGTAGACTTATAATTTCTGCAGTGGATTATTTTTGTTAACATTCGGTTCAAAACATTTTCTGATTTTCAAATTGATGATTTTGACCAACGAGTTATTTGAGTGTGTTAATCCTCACGTACACGAGGGTCTCCTGGTTCTTTTTTTGTTGCTAATGTCTCCTTCCAGCACTTGGATAATTTGACCACTATTTCTGGCTTTCACTGTCTCTTCAGATGGTTTACTTGCCAGTTTATTCTTGCTCCTTTGAGGAAAACAATTTTTTTTCTTTAATCTTTAAGCTGCTTGTTTTGTCTTCAGTTTTCAGAGATTATCTTTATGTAGAGTAAGTGTGCGTTTCTTGCTATTTGTCCTTCTTAGATTTTATGTTCTGTATGGTGCTATTTTTGTTAACTGTTGGAAAATCCTCATCCTTATTGCTATTTATTGGACTACTATACATATACTATTTTTTACCGTGTTCCAAATGTTTCTTGCTATGTTTAATACATTTTAAAGTCATTTTATCACCAAGTACATATCTGAATATTTTCTTCTGATCTGCCTTCCAATCTTCTAATTTTCTGTTCAGCCATGTCTAATCTTGAATTAAACCTTTACGTTAAAGGATGTGTTTCCTTTGCTTTGTAATTCTAGACATCTCATCAGATATTTCTTATTACATGCTCATTTTCTACATAAGTTTCCAATTTTGCCTTTTATTTCCTTGAAAATATCAAATATATTTATTTGAAAGATTATCTCCCAACCCCTTTGATAATGCTATTAGTATCCATCATTTCTTTTGGGTTAGGGGTCACGTTGTTGACCCCCCATATGCCTGGTTAATTGTCATAAATGCTGGATGTTTCATTTGAAAAGTTGCTGAAATTGTTTAAAGTTCCAGATAATGCTGTCTTCTTCCAGACAGGAATTTGGGCAGCCTAGGAATGCTAGCAACTCCAGCTCAAAAATTCACTCCCTTTGAAGGGCCCCTTCATTCTAGTTTCCTCTTACTCCTCAGATATATTCCTTTGAGGTACCAACACGGAGTCCTGGGGAGAGCTCCTTGGGAAATTGACTTTGAGACAAAGGCTTGTGTGCAAAGTTCTGTGTGAACGGGTTCTTAGGAATGATGCTCTGAGAGCTCAAAGGAGGAAGGACCAGACCCAGGACCAGGACCAGGCCAGCGGAGAAACTGGACAAGGCATGGTGGCAGCTGAAGCCTGATCCTGTCGGGAGCTCTGGAGCTGCAGTAGCTCTTGGTAGCTGTCCTCACTATTGGAGAGAGGCCAAGGCTCTCCTACATCAGCTCAGCATGGATCTTCACTGTCCCAGGCAGTGTATAGCCACTTATCTGAGAGCAATTCACCTGGGACCTGCCACCAGCTGACAGTCCTGGGAGCTGGGGGAGAGGCACCTTGATTTGCTCTTTCCACAAAGAGCTGGATAGTAATGTTGACAGCTTGGCAGCCCCTGTGATCCTCCGTCACAATGACTCAACTTTGCTGGTGTAGACTACAAAGAATAAGAGGAGCAGCTGTACCCCACACCAGCCTCCCC
Source organism: Loris lydekkerianus (assembly GCA_963574355.1). Lineage (NCBI taxonomy): Eukaryota > Metazoa > Chordata > Mammalia > Primates > Lorisidae > Loris > Loris lydekkerianus. The sequence goes on along the minus strand of CAUYPK010069342.1, from coordinate 7,741 downwards.
GCAGGCAGGCGGGCAGCTGGCTGTGGCCTCACAGATGACAGGGAGCACCCGTTGGCCCCCTGTCCTGTGCAGACTGAGGCTCTAATGTCCAGATTTTGTCCCTCTTGTGCTGTCAGATAAAAGCTCCTGTTAGCCTCTCAGCCTCTCAAGTACTTTGCCCAAATTTGGCAAATGCTTTCAGAGGTGTGCTGTCCTAGACAGAAGCCACTAGTTCCATGGTGTTATTTGAATTTATTTTTCTTGTTGTTAAGTATTCTCTTTTTTTTTCTTAAATCATAATTGTGTACATTAATGCATTTATGGGGTATAATGTGTTAATTTTATACACAATTTGGAATGCTTACATCAAACTGGTTAACATAGCCTTTTAATTGTTGTGTTAAGACATTTATACTCTACTCGTAATAGATTTGACATGTACCCTTGCAATATGCACCATAGGTGAGGTCCCACCGTTTAACCTCCCTCCTCCCAGCCTCCCCTCTTCCCTCACCCTCCTCTTCTCTCCTTCATCCTGGGCTATAATTGTGTTTTATCATTCATATGAAAGTGTGGGTAATTATATATTGGTTTCATAATAGTACTGAGTACGTTGGATACTTTTTCTTCCATTCTTGAGACACTTTACTAAGAAGAATATGTTCCAACTCCATCCATGTAAACATAAAAGAGGTAAAGCCTCCCATCTTTTTTTATGGCTGCATAATAAATGAATTAAAATTAAATAAAATCTCAAATTCAGATTCTCAGCCAAAGTAGCCACATACTAAATGGTCAGAATACTAATGTCAGTACTAAGTGGTCAAAGTACTGGTATCTGTACTAGGTGGTTGGTACTGATGTTAGTACTAAGTGGTCAGAGTTACCTGGTATGTCTCCAACTGTGTCTTAAGTTTAGGGGCAGAAGGCATCTACATTTCGACTATGAAGAAAATGCTCCTTAGTTTCAATCTGGTCTATATTTTTTACATTCAACGTATATTTAATCCAAATTGTCCATGTTTGAAGCAGAACCACAAGAGTTTTATTATCTGCTATCTTCCATCTTGAACAGAAGTCTTGAGCACCATGTTACAAATGTCACCATGCTCAGTTCTCACATTGACCCTGAAGCAGGTATCACAATCATTATTTTCTGGAAAAGCAAAGGGATGCAGAGTGGTTATTAGTGGGGTGACTTTGAGAAAGCAATCTGGTCTGGGATGCTATTTCTGAAGGCTGTAATCTCCCCAATGTGTGGGTGTGGACCCTAGCAACAGCTCCCTGCCTGCAGGTACAGATAGACCAGAGACCAGCCGTCACTACGGGGGCTGCTCTACCCCCAGGAACTGGCCAGGAGAAAGCTACAAGCATGGAAACCCTATCTTTGATCACGAGCTGTTATCTTGTGTGGCACACAAAATGAAGTGTGGGGACAAATGATCAGTTCCTTTAAGGATAGGCTGGGCCATGGGGGGAACACAGAAGGAGTTGATCCTGGGAGGAAAACCCGTGCATGTGACTGCTGGTTCTCCAGTGCACACTCTTGGTGAGGGACAGCGAGAGGCACTGGGCAGTGCAGAGACATGCCCAGGTGGCAGAGGGAGGCATTTGTTTCTAGATGGCTCCAGTTAGACAGTCAGTGAACACGTGGTGGGCAGGTGGGCAAGGGGATGGATGAAAGGTTAGGGCAAAAACCAAGCAATACAAGAATGTGACACCAGGGCAACGGGGCTGCCTCATGACACCAGGTGGACAGGCCCCACCCCCATGACACCGGGCCACAGGGCCCCACCACGACACCAGGCCACAGGGCCACCCAGTGACACCAGGCCAACAGGGCCACTCCACAACACCAGGCTGACAGGGCCACCCCACGACACCAGTCTGACTGGGCCCCCCTGTGACACCAGCTGACAGTGCCCCTGGGCAGCAGCACTTTACACAGTGACAACTGCACACCCTGTTTATAGGCCTGCATGTCATCCCAGGTACATCTGACTTCCTGTTGTATCTGGGAACACACGTGTGAGCAGTGCATTACTTTCCACTTAGCAAATGAGGAAACTGAGGGACACAGCACCCCACAGAGCCCCGGGTCCTCCCGATCCCATTCTCTCTGCATGGCACAAAGTGTCAGCCTGACCCTGCGTCCCGTGCACTCTGCTCTCTGAAATGGTGGCTGAGAGGCCGTGGAGGGCTGTGTCCAGAGCCAGGAAGAGCCTGATGAGGCACCAGGATTGCTCCTGGCTCCACCTGTCATGAGATCCAGTAACATGGCAGGGATGACCACAGGGCAGGTCCTCAGTCTGAAAAGCAGGCACGGGACACCACGGCCTACGGGGCTGGTGGCCTGGAAAGGGTGGGGTCCTCATGTGTCTGGAGGCTGCAACAGGGAGCCTTCTGCAGAGGAAGTATTTCTTCAGAAGCCAATTTTTAGGACATTTCCATCCACTTTCCTCATCCCCCACAGGAACAAACAGTGTCAACCCTGACCCCAGTTGTGTGTGTGGTTACCAAGGACTCTCCCCTGGGAGGGGCAGCTGCACAGAGTGTGTAAGAATGCCCCACAAGTCATTATGCAGAGAAAAGGGCCGCTTCCTTCCACTGTCTTGCTTCCACTTCCTTCCACTGTCTTGCTTCCTTCCACTGTCTTGTTTCCACTTCCTTCCACTGTCTTGTTTCCTTCAACTGTGTTGATTCCACTTCCTTCCACTGTCTTGATTCCATACACTGTCTTGTTTCCACTTCCTTCCACTGTCTTGTTTCCTTCCACTGTCTTGTTTCCACTTCCTTCCACTGTCTTGTTTCCTTCCACTGTCTTGTTTCCACTTCCTTCCACTGTCTTGTTTCCTTCCACTGTGTTGATTCCACTTCCTTCCACTGTCTTGTTTCCTTCCACTGTGTTGATTCCACTTCCTTCCACTGTCTTGTTTCCTTCCACTGTCTTGATTCCACTTCCTTCCACTGTCTTGTTTCCTTCCACTGTCTTCATTCCATACACTGTCTTGTTTCCACTTCCTTCCACTGTCTTGTTTCCTTCCACTGTCTTGGTTCCACTTCCTTCCACTGTCTCATTTCCACTTCCTTCCACTGTCTTGTTTCCTTCCACTGTCTCATTTCCACTTCCTTTACTGTCTTGTTTCTTTCTGTAACATCGGCCCTTAGGGCTCATCTGGGCGCCTCCTCCTAGGTCAACCGACAGGAGCCATAGGCCTGGCAGTGGTGGGCAGTGGCTTTGCTTGACCGGTGAGGGTGACATGTAAATCACTCACTGGCCCATGGCCACAGAGGAGCAGCGCTTCCCCAGGAGGTTGGAGCAGCCACTGCTTTCTTCAGTCACCTGAGCAGAACCCAAGCAGGGGGGACTGGGTCCCAGATGCTCACTCTTCCCAGGTCATCCCTGAGGGTATACCAGAGGGAGGGTGGGCTCTGCTGCCTCTGCCATAGCCACCCCCCAATGTGTGGCCATCCTGAATGTCCTGTGGTCTGAGTGTCTGCATCCCCCCAGGTGACTGCGTCAGACAGTGCGGCCTGGGAAATGACCAAAGCACAGGACTGTGGCATTAGCACCCTTGTAAAAGAGACCCCAGAGAGACGCCTTCCCCTCCACTGTGCGAGGACACACCAAGAAGGCACTGTCAGTGACCCGGGAATGGGCCTGGACAGACAAGTCTGCAGGTATCTTGACTGTGGATCTCCAGCCCCCGGCCTACGGTATTTTGTCCCAGCAGCTAGAAAAGACTGAGACTCACAGACCCTTTCTGGGAGCGCTGAGCCATGTCACTCCCCATACTGTGTGTCTGAGAAGGTGCACGGGGCACATCTCCAAACCAGAACCTGGTCCAGCAGGCCAGTGGCCAGCAAGTAGCAGTGGAGTCTGGCCCTGACACAAAAACCCACACAGAAGGACCTGAGTTACGGCTGTGGAGAAGACCTGGTGTCTTGGAAGAGGCCGTTTCAACAGTCACATCACCAAGGCCCACCAGTGCTCTCAGGCCAGGGTGCAGCCCCTGATAAGGAATAAATCTGAATCACAGGTGGATTATCAGGGAAGAGTGATGGGGAAGATGCAAGTGAAGAGCTTAGCCCTGAAGCCCTAGCTGCTATCTGCAATTCCTGCCTGGGCCGCCTGCAGCCATCACCGATCAGCCCATCACAGATGAGCACACCCCTCGCCCGACCCCCACCCAGCCCTGAAAGACCACGGCTGCAGCTCACTGGCCTAGTCCCTCACAAGGGACGCATGACCATCTATGCCACATCCTCTGTCTCATGGGTCTTCTTCCCTCCAGGGCTGTAGCACATTCTTGTGCACACGGAGCCCCTCTCTTTGCTCATGGGTGTGCATGATCCCTGAGGCTGCCTGACCCACCTTCAGAGTTCCACACAATCTGACTTTAGCCTGGAGTCTCCCCCTCTGCTTATTCAAAGGGACCTCGGATTGACCCAGTCCTCCTGGTACACTTCTGCGCACGCAAGCAGGAGCTTGCTAAATATTTGCTAAATTTAATTCACTTGAAGGGAAAACTCAAGAGAAAAGTGTTTGGGTGTTTGCTTGCTGGTCAGTGTCCCTGCTTCTCTGCAGTGGCATCTGGAACCAGACATTAGAAGATGCTCTCTGAAGTTGGAAGGGCACTGCTAAGGCAGAGGCCACAAGGACAGGAGAAGGTGACAAGTCTGTCACCTGTGCCATGAGCCAACCCCAGTGGGAAAGGGGCAGAGAGCTGCCGTGCAGGCCGCCCCCCGTCTCTGCTTGGGCTCCTGCATGTGGAATTGGAAACTTAAGTTCTGTGCAGACGATGAGCAGGAGGGCCCTGCAGAGCGCTCTGAGCCAGTGCAGGCCCAGGTAGACACGGCGCTCCTCTGAGAGTCGGCGAACAGAGGGGACGAACAAAAGCATGAAAACAGGACACGGCGAACATGATTTCTGCACAACCAAATACTTTTCTTTATGCTAATTTTTATTCTCCCTCTCAAATAACCCATGTAGTCGAACCCCTTTCTGTATATCAATCTCCGGAATAAAATCATATGTCCTAGCTTCTCCCTTTGCAAAGGACAATGACAGCTGTCCTGCTTTCCTACCTCTGTCCCTCCTTCCTCTGTCCCTCCTTCCCAGTACTATCGTGTGTGTGGGAAAATTGAGCTCAGTCCAGAAGGTGTTTTCATTTTGCACCATCCTGATTTCTATTTCTCAGACTTTCATGCCAGTGATGCTTTTCCCCAGAGGCCTGGGAACCTACCAATCAATTCCTCGGCCCGGAACCCTCCTTCTCAGATGCTTTAGGGGGGATCCTTCACAGGCTCCACTCACCGGGCGCTCCCTCTGGGAAGCCCGCCCGGCCCTCGACACAGGGCCGCCTCCCGATTGCATCTATCTCCAGCCACCGATCCTGTCTCCCATCTCCCAGGTGCGGGCACATCTGCCTTCTCCTGAAGAGGGGGCTCTGGGACAGTTGGGGCCGCCTCCCTTCCTCACCATGCTCCCCATCATTCCTGACTGATGAGACGCCTGCCATCGGGGTGAGAGCACTACCTGGTCAGACTGGACCTCTGACCTATGGAGGAAAAGATGTCTGGCAAATAAGACACACGGTGTGATGGTCGGAGGATGTTCTAGGATGACTCAGTTCACAGAGAGGATGTTCACGTAGGCTTAGTAAGATCACAGCTGGCCGCACAGGAAGCAAACACAATGCTATCAAAGGCAGACTCAGAACATTCTCAGAGTGAAGAGCAAAGGGCAAAATACAGAGAGACCTCGGCGAGGAAGGCAGCACATGGAGGTGACCCTGCGACTCTCGGGGGCAGAAACCCACAGGCCTAGAGAGGCAGCTGACCACCGGCCACACAGACACGTAGACACACTCCATACAAGAACCCACTTGACTTTAGCGAGCAGAGAGGAATCTCACACAGCACAGTAAATATGTTGCTATACCTCCAAGAAATGAGTTCATTTCAGGAATAAATAAAAAATAAAAGAACATCATGAATTCAACTCAGCACATGAATAAAGGGAAGAATAAAATGTTATATAAACAAACAAAAAATAAACACAGGTCAGAGCAGCACTAAACAAAAGAGGTAACAGTGAAATGATTACACAGAAATGAAGTAAATGAATGGGTTGATATTTTCCAATCAACAACTCCCCAGCCTAACTCGGAAAAAGAGAAGCAAAGTCACAGAAAGGGTTAAGGCTGTAGAGGAAGACGGGCAGGAAAGAGACGTAAGATGCACTTTTTTCCTAGAATCTGTGTGATTCAACAGTTTACTAGGAAAACATTAAAAAACCACATTGACCCAAAAGACATGAACTGTTGGGAGCCCCGAGGACAACCTGTCCCGCCATGCACCTTACGAAAGACGAGGCAGTGAGCACAGAAGCGCGAGTGTCCTGGGGCAGCCTCAGACACGCTGGCAGGTGTGTGATGCCACTGCCACAGCCATCACTAAGGGGACAGCCAGTCCACGGGCTGAGCCATCTCCCTCCCCCACCTGTAAGTGGTTCCACAGATACACAAGCTGATTAAAGAAAGCTTCTAGAAGATCTCTCCTGCCCCATCATCTGAGGCTTGGCTTTCAGCCCCAAAGCGCTGGGCCCTGCCATTAACCTTTGGCCATTAACCTTTGGTGTTCCTCAATTAGCAGCAGCCAGGGGTCAGAATATGGAAGGACGGGCCCAGAGCATCACCCCAGGCTGCAGCAAGAGGTTCTAAGTGTTTTGCTGGAGGGAAGCCCAGGAGACATCCATCAGAGGCAGGTGGGCGCCTGCCAGGGAGGAGGCGTTGTGCCCCAGATCCCACACCCTGCCTCCAGGAAGTGGTTTTCTGTGGGGCTGAGATGGAGGCAGAATTGCACGCTGCTTGGGGGGCCCTCATGGTGTCTTCTGAGGGAGGGGGGCCCCTGGGGTGGTGCCATCACAACTCTGGGCCTCAGTCAAACAGCTGTGCAGACTCCTGATAATTCCAGTCTTAGAGTTGACAGTTACTAGAAATGGGAGCTTCCCGCCACTCCCCAGCTGCATGGCCCTGAACGGCCGCATCCCATTTGAAGTGGGAGCGCTGAAGCGGGTCTTCCAAGCTCTGTAACCCCCATGAACTTGCCTCACGTCCTGGATCTGCCACTGCGCTATCTCATGGCCTCTGCACTCAGGCTAACCTTTCCCAGGATGCAGTTCCTGACCTGACCCTGAAAATAGCAACATCTGTGTCAGGACTGGATGAAGTAACCCACCTGCCAGCACTTGAGGGCAAACTGGGCTGCACCTCGGGGGTAGGGTCTGTTGTGCCACAGCCCCCACCCCTGGGCTGGGGTCCAAATGGAGGGCTGGAGTGCAGTGAGCTTTACCTGAGACACTGTGTGGGTGGCAACGACCCCGGGGCGTCCTGGCTGGAGCCTCTGTGTTCTGCATCACCCCTCGCCCCTCCGTGTGCATCTGAGCGCTGCAGACAGGCTTCCTTCTTCTCTTCCTGCATCTCTTCCTGCTTTGGGAAGAATCATGGGGATGGGGAAACCCCGGAATCTTGGGTTTCCTGGGGGTGATGAGTGAATGAGCTCTGTGCTCTGAGAGAAAGACACCTGGGCAGTGGAGAGGGGAGGGGTCACCTGGGCAGTGGAGAGGGGAGGGGTCACCTGGGCAGTGGAGGGGGGGTCACCTGGGCAGTGGAGAGAGGAGGGGTCACCTGGGCAGTGGAGAGAGGAGGGGTCACCTGGGCAGTGGAGGGGGGGTCACCTGGGCAGTGGAGAGGGGAGG
>CAUYPK010069338.1:0-18578 GCA_963574355.1 Loris lydekkerianus | reverse complement strand
GGGCAATGGGTGGGGCCACACCTACGGTGCATCTTAGAATGGGCACAGGCGAAACTTACTAAATGCAGAATACAAATGTCTACATAAAGTATCTAGGAAAATGCCATGAACGCTACGTTGAACCGTTTGATGAGAATATTTCAGATTGTATATAAAACTAGCACATTTTTCCCCTTGATTACACTAATGTACACAGCTATGTTTTAACAATAAAAAAAAAAAGATTAAAAAAAAAAAAGAATTTCAGTCTGTAAGTTTTTTTCTGAATTTTCAAAATTATAATTCATGAACAGCAACATTTCCAAAGGGAATTAGGTTAAGAAAAAAAATAAAAGAGGCTAGGCGCAGTGGCTCACACCTGTAATCCTAGCACTCCGGAAGGCCAAGGTGGGTAGATCGATTGAGCTCACAAGTTCAAGACGATCCTGAGCAAAAAAGCAAAACCTGTCTCTACCAGAAAAAATTTAAAAACTGAGGCAAGAGGATCTCTTGAGCTCAAGAGTTGGAGGTTGCAGTGAGCTGTGATGCCACAGCACTCTACCCAGTGTGACAGCTTGAGACTCCATCTAAAATAAAATAAAATAAAATAAAATAAAATAAAATAAAATAAAATAAAATAAAATAAAATAAAATAAAATAAAATAAAATAAAATAAAATAAAATAAAATAAAATAAAATAAAATAAAATAATTAAGGGAGCTGAGCACTGAGGCTCACGCCTATAATCCTAGCACTCTGGGAGGCTGAGGAGGGCAGATTGGTTGAGCTCAGGAGTTTGAGACCAGCCTGAGCCAGAGCAAGATCCCCTCTCTAAAAATAGCCAAGAGTTGTGGTGGACGCCTATAGTCCTTGCTACTCAGGAGGCTGAGGCAAGAGAATCACTTGAACCCAAGAGTTTGAAGTTATTCTGAACTATGACACTATGGCACTCTACCAAAGGTGACAACGATTCTGTCTCAAAAAAAAATAAATAAATAAGAGCCTCCCCACAGCCAAAAGAACAACCAAGAGAACAAACAGACAATCTACAGAATGGGTGAAAATATCCATATGTCACTTATCCAACAAAGGGCTGAATACACAAAGAATTCACAAGCAAAAAAATTAACCCCACCAAAAAGTGGGCAAACGACATGAACAGGAGGCTGTCAGAAGAAGACAAACCAAAGGCTAACAAACACAGAATATACCCCCAAATCAAAATTAGGCAACCACCACTTTTTCCTCCTGCTCCAGACAGTATGACAAAAAAATCACCAGACAAGTGGTATGAAAATTCACAATCAGACACAAAATGCAACATACAGAGTTCCCAACACAAACAATCTAAAATGCCTAACATCATTTTCTTTCCAACGTTTTCCCTCCTAGGGTCTTTAAGATGGAGTTTTCTCTGTTGCAACAATACTCAAAAATAACAAGACAATAATAAGAAGACAAACGGCACCTGAAATGACTCCTCAGTTGGTGCCCCAAATGCCCTACAGGGCTAAAAAGTAAACCCTTCCCAAATGGTGGCAACAAAACTCACAAATAACAAAGACAATACAAGGATCCTCAGCACACAACTGCCAGGGCTTGTCAAACAAATGGGAATCAGAAGAGGCAAACACCACCCCAAATGGCACCTGAGATGGTCCCCAAATGCCCTAAGAGTTAGAAGGTTCACAAAAAGCTTCCCAAATGATGGCCTAGTCCCCTCAATCCCTGGAAACTACAAATGAGCTCTGAATTCAAACCTGGTCCCTCGTTCACCAGACCTCAGGAGGCACCCCCAAAAGACATACCAGAATAAACATAAACAATGGAAAACCACCACCACCCTACACCCCCAACCCTTCAACTCCCAAAACCACACCCCCCATCCCTGGGAATCACAGTGTGAGCATGCAGGTTCAGAAACTTACCCAACAAAAGGCCTGGTGTCTCAACCCTCTCCAAATCCACTTTCTTCTGCTTAACTCAGTTCAAGTTGTGGGAGCTACATCTATTTCAAGGAGACAGAGCTGCGAGTTCAGACAAAAAATGTTGGTCCTGGGCAGTGCCTGGGGCTCAAAGGAGTAGGGCGCTGACCCTATATGCTGGAGGTGGTGGGTTCAAACCCAGCCCCGGCCAAAAACTGAAAGAAAAAAAAAAAGTTGCTCCTACCCACAAAGTCCCATGGCTTTGAAACCAGGGCTTTGCCCTGCCTCTTCCAGAAGTTGTGGGGTTCATTCCAGGAAGGTGCTGATAGTCCCACCCAGGGACACCAAAATCTGTTACTGAAAGTTTGACACTTGTTCCCCAAAACCACATCAGAAAAACAAGGACAAGCAGTTTGAAGAGAAGGAAAGAGAAGTTTATTTGCTGGCAAGTGGGGAGGCCAGCAAACTCCTGTCTCAAAAAATACCAGAGTCCCTGCTAATACTTCCTACTTTTGAGTATGTTTTATGGAGTAAAAAGATGACGCCAATAAGATGAAACAGTTGCTATTATACATCAGAGGGGCATATGATATAGTTATAAAAAATAATAGTATAGACATTTATAATTTAAGAGTACTTCAAAAATACATAAATCCTTGCAATCAGATTCCCCTGATGTTGCTAACTATTGGAGACAATAATACATTGAATTAGAAACATATTGATATGCATGCACTCCCCCCCCCCAAAGTTTATAAGCTATCTATTACAATAATAAGTAAATAAATGGCAACATCTGTGATCATTACACAGTGAAATGTTGCTTAAATTTGTAATGGTGAAAGTCTGTCTAGCGTAATGATTGGTTGCATACTGGAATCACTCAGGGAGTTTTTAAAAGCAACAATGTTCTGGCTATACCCCCGAGCAATTAAATAAAAATCTCTAAGGTGAATATCAGATATAAATATTTTTTAAAGCTTTCCCAGGTAATTCCAGGGGAGCCACAGTTGAGAACCAACACTCAAGTTGATCAAAGCCCTTTTACAGAGAGGATTATATTTAGCATGACATCTGAGGATGTGAATGACGCATCTATCAATGATTATTATCAGTAACTAGATTCTTAGCTCATGATCATTTTATGTCACTCTATTTACTCAGAAGCCTCAGAAGCTGGAAGCAGTAGCTCATACCTGTAATCACAGTGACTCAAGAGGTTGAGGTGGGAGGATCCCTGGAGACCAGGGATTTTTTTTTTTTTTTTTTTTTTTTGAGACAGAGCCTCAAGCTGTTGCCCTGGATAGAGTGCCATGGCGTCACAGCTCACAGCAACCTCCAACTCCTGAGCTTAAGCAATTATCTTGCCTCAGCCTCCCAAGTAGCTGGGACTACAGGTGTTCACCACAATGCCCAGTTATTTTTTGGTTGTAGTTGTCATTGTTGTTTGGCAGCCCAGGCTGGATTCAAACCCGCCAGTTCTGGTTTGTGTGGCTGGTGCCTTAGTCACTTGAGCTACAAGCACCAAGCCTGGAGACCAGGAATTTGAGACCAGCTTGGACAACATGGGCAAGAAAAATTTTTTAAAAAATTTTTTACAAAAAAATTAAAAAAGTTAGCCAGGTATATTGGCTTGCACCTGTAATGCCAGATACTCTGGAGGCTGAGGCAGGAGGATCACTGGAACCTAGGAGATTGAGGCTGCAGTGAAATGATCATGCCACTATACTCCAGCCTGAGTGACAGAGTCAGACACCATCCCCCCAAAAGAAAAAAAACCTCAGTGATTAAACAAAAAGTAACTCAGAATGGACCAAAGGTGTAGGATAATATTTAGAAATAAACATATCCCACATCAAGCATACAAAGTGAACTCAGTGTGAGTTTAAAATGACTTGCTTTTCTTCCAGAGGCTTAAGGGACCTGGACCTCCCTGGGATACACACAGAGTTGGCTTTCCTAGAGTTATAAATTCCATAAGCCATTTCTCTGAAGCTGTACACCCAGTGAAGCCTGAGATCAAAGGGCATGCCACCCTTCCTCAGAGACACGGGCCAGAGGGTTGACGTATGTTAACAACATATTGTCAGAGGTGTATAGGTGCTCTGCCCTGAGGGAAAGACACAGTCGTTGCTTCATACTGAGTAAACTGAGGGGATGCTTGAAGATATTCTTCCATTAACTCTGTTCCCCTGTGGCTACTTTCTTCTTTGTGATCTTTATTTAGATACCTGCCCAGAAACTAGTCAGTGTTTAGAAGAAGATGTTTACTACAAAAGTGATTGTATTGATATGATAACAGAATATGTCCTTTCAAGTTAATTTCCTTTCAAGTTAATTTCAGATACGTAAAATAAGATAATGATAGAACTAACTGATGATAGATTAAGTGTGTACGTAACTAAAAAAGTATAAAATCAAAACCCTGAATAAAGATTTTTGCTACACACTATCTCATCTCGTGCAGTCTGTTTCTTGACTTAATAATTACAGGAGCGAGTTTACAGACAAGGCAAAGCTGCTGTTCGTTCGCATCTCCGGTCACACAACAAAAGGCCTAAACATAAGAGCTAAAACTATGAAAGTCTTAGAAGAAAACATAGGGTAAAACTTCATGACATTGGATTGGGTAATGATTTCTTAGATACGACACCAAAAACATACTCAACAAAAGTAAAAATAGATAAATTGGACTACTTCAAAATTAAAAATTTCTGTGCATTAAAGGACACAATCAACGGAGTGAAGAAACAACCTACGGGGTGAAAATGTTTACAAATGATATATCTGGCTCAGCATCCATAGCACAAGTGGTTATAGAGCCAGCCAAATACACCAAGGCTGGTGGGTTCAAGCCCAGCCTGGGCCAGCTAAACAACAATGACAACTGCAACAAAAAACAGCCTGGTGCTGCAGCAGGCACCTGTAGTGTGCCTGCTACTTGGGAGGCTGAGGCAAGAGAATTGCTTAAGCCCAAGAGTTTGAGGTTCCTGTGAGCTGTGATGCCACAGCACTCTACCGAGGGCAACATACTGAGACTCTGTCTCAAAAAAAAAAAAAAAAAAAAGATATATCTGATAAGGGGTTAGTATCCAAAACATATATATAACAATAACAACAAAAACTGATTACAAGTATACAAAGGACTCAATTTGGCATTCTCTGAAAAAGATATATAGTTGATAAGCACATAAAATGATACTCAGCATCAGTAATCATTAGGGAAATGTAAACTACAATGAGCCACAACCTCACACCCATTAGGATGGCTACTATTACAAAAAAATAGAAAGTAACAAGTGTTGTCAAAGATGTGAAGATATTGGAACCCTTGTGTACCATTTATAGGTATGTAAATGGTAGTAGACACTCTGGAAAACAATATGGTACTTCCTCAAAAAAAAATTAAAAATACTGTTACCATATTACCTGGCAATTCTAATTCTGAGTATTGCCAATAGAATAGAAAGAGATATTTGCACACTGATGTTTATAGCAGCATTACCCATAAAAGGTGGAAGCAAATCCAAGTATGTGCCAACACAGGAATGGATAAACAAAATGTAGACTATTATTCAGCCTTCATGCACAGTGGAACATTATTCAGCCTTAAAAACGAAGGCGATTATGGCTTGGCACCTGTGGCTCAAGTGGCTAAGGCACCAGTCACATATATCTGAGCTGGTGGGTTTGAATCCAGACCAGGTCTGCCAAACAATAATGATGGCTGCAACCAAAAAAAATAGCTGGGCATTGTAACAGGTGCCTGTAGGTCCCAGCTACTTGGGAGGCAGAGGCAGGAGAATCACTTGAGCCCAGGAGTTGGAGGTTGCTATGAGCTGTGATCTCACAGCACTCTACCCAGGGTGAGAGCTTGAGGCTCCATCTCAAAAAAAAAAAGAAAGGCGATTCTGACACATGCTACAACATGAATGAACTTTGAGGACATTATGCTAAATAAAATAAGCCAGTCACAAATAGACAAATCTAGTATGATTCCACATATATGAGGTCATATTCATAGAGACAGAAAGTAAGAAGGGTAGTTGCCAGGAGCTTGGGAGAGGAGGTAACAGAGAGTTGCTTAATGTACGTGAAACCTTAGTTTTGCAAGATGAAAAGTTCTGGAGATTGGCACAACATTGTGAATGCACTGAACACCACCGAACTGTATACTTGCACATGGTTAAGATGACAAATTTTATGTCATGTGTGTTTTTCTGCAATTTAAATTTAAGTATACACACACACACACACCATTAGTGGTTTTCCATTGCTGAGAGCAGTAATCCCTGGTCTTTTTCTCATCAAGGCACACATAGGAGAAGATTACTAGCACACTTGGGTAAATAGGCAAGAGCTAGAGGTGGCTAGCTGGGGTCTCTTCCCATCTCAGCTCCATGTGCTTGTCCAAAATCCTGAAAAGATCTCCTTCTTGTCACTTCCATAATCCATTTACAGATCTCTAGTTAGAAATATCTGTTCACATTTCTCAGCCTGGCCTCTAAAACTAGTCTGGCCCAACTCAGTATGCATGTAACTGAAATCCAATAAACCTGTTCAAACAAAAAACAGATTTATTGACTTACATATATTTAGGTAACTGGCTACAGGCAAGGATGCTTGAGGAGTTCAAATAATCTTGTTGACTTGCTCTCATATCCCATTTGACCACATCACCCTGAATGTCAGCTTCATTTTGCAGAAATGCTGTTAGTAATTTCAATCACAAGTGGAATCTCATTCCAAAATGTTTAGCATCTCTAGTCTGAACATTTTTGTCCGTTCTTTCTGATACATATGGAATAGTTTCCCTAGGGAAATAGTTTTCAACAGGTGGTCCCTCCATGCTTCTCCAACTTTAATGTGTTTACAAATCATCTGAGATCTTAAATGCAGTTTTTGATTCTCTAGGTTTGGTTTAGGGCTGACCTGTTGCATTTCTAACAAGCTCCAAAGGGACACTAATGCTGCTGGTCCAGTGACCACATTTTGAGTCTCAAGGCAGTAAGTCACATTTAGAAATGGTGGGAGCATTTTTCACTGCAACAATGACTGGGAACACTCCTGGCAACTGGGGAGCAGGGATGTTAAACTTCTGCCTCTGTGCAGGAGACTTGTACATAATGAAGAATTGGGCCATCCAAAATACCACTAGCTCCCCCTTTAAGAAACAGTGCTCTTGGCCCGGGGTGATCACTCCTATAATCCTAGCACTCTGAGAGGTCAAGGTGGGAAGACTGCTTGACCTCAGGAATCTGAGACCCTGTCCCTGCTAAACCTAGAAAAATTCAGGCATGGTGGCACACGCTTGAAGTCACAGCTACTTGGGAGGCTGAGGCAAGAGGATCACTTAAGCCCAAGAGTTTGAGGTGTCACCCAAGGTAACAGAGACTCTGTCGCAGTCAAACAAACAAACAAACAAACAAAAAAAGGGTGCTCTTATGCCCACTAGCATCCAAGGGTGAGGTACTGAGACATAAAGGCATTAATTAGTAAGGAGCCACACAGAGGCACCTTAGCAAGGACAAAAAGTACTGAGGAGGCAGAGAGTGAGGTTGCTGGCAGAGGGGACAGCAAGTGTGCTCAGGACTGGTTACATTGAACAAATAACTAAATCAATTAAATGAATAAGTAAATACATTGAGAAAGTTGGAGAAAGCATTTAGAAACACTGAAAGAGGGAAACAGAAGGAAGCCTCAGGTATTGGATTAAAATTGGAGGGATGATATAAACTCATGTTTTTACATGTATGTAGATAGATTTACAGATAGTTATAGATGTATGTGTTTGTATTTATTCACACACATATATTTATTTAGCTATGTCCACTGAGAAGGCTTAAAAGCAATGCCCTTCCCTTTCCCCCAGTGACAATGAGCACACCAAGCCCCCACATCTTGGTTTCTAAACACTGTTCTCCTCTGAAAGAAACCTAGGACTTGCTGGAGAAAATGGATGATCCTAGGCTGCAGCAGGAGAGGCTCAAAGTAAGCCTGGATTATCTTGTGCCGAAAAGTTAGGACGTGCTCAAAAAATAATGGGACCAGGTTGAGAAGACATAGGAGCCACCTTGAAAAGGTTCCCATTGGGTCAATCTGGCACAGCTTGAATATCAAAAAGAAAATAAATTTTTAAAAAGTGTTAAGTAGGAATCATATACATAATAAACAAATAAATGGAATGCTTTTCCTTACAAGAGAATGCTGAATGGTAAATGTAAAAGGAGTGATGGGCACAGAAAATCACCATCAAGCAACCATCACAGTAGGCTGATTGGGGTGGGAGCTGTTAAACGAGGCTACTGCCAGTGGGTAGAAGTCTGATGAGGAACAGGGTATTGGCATGATCTTAGAATATTAACTCACAAAATGATAACCTATTATCAGAAAGGAGAAAATGAAGACTTTGCAGTGGACAAACTTGGCAGACTAGGTGATCAAGACTAACACAATGGGCCGGCATCACCTGCCTTCTGATGTGATACTCTAAGAAAAAGACAGCATCACTCTCTTTCTGTCAAGAAAGCATGACTGATTCTCACCACACACATGGACGCAAGTTGAGGACTGTCCACTGAATGTGAGACCTTTTTAAAACTGTCGAGGACTACCAGGGTGCCATGGCTCATGCTGTAGTCCTGATATTCTAGGAGGATGAGGCATGAGGATCACTTAAAGCCAGGAGTTCAAGACTAGCCTGGACAAAATAACAAGACCCATCTTTACAAAAAAAATTAAAAATTAGCTGGGCGTGGTGGTGTGGACCTGTAATCCCAGCTACTGCGGTGGCTGAAGCAAGAGGATCATTTGAACCCAAGAGGTTGAAGTTGCCGTGAGCTATGATGACACTACTGCACTCTGTCCCTGGAGACAGAGTAAGACTCTCTCCCAAATATATTTGTGCATACTAATGATAATGGGTATATACAGGCACACACACTTACCTATATGTGTAACACAGAAAAAGAGTGGTGGAGAAAATGGGGCGTCTGGCCGAAGAGAATGTGAAAGTTCTTTTAACATGGCCTGTTGGAATATAGAGAAGCAGGGAATGAAGCTTCTCTATATTCCAACAGGCTTAATTGGATAAGAAGGAAATTCCTCATGAAGGAGGTTTACTTGGGTTTACTTTGAACAATGGGTATTCATTGTACTCAATACCAATATGAGACCTATAGATAAACAACTACATGCCCACACAAGGAAAAACAATTAAATTCAAGTGCGTGGTGGGGAGGGCAGGGGATAGGTATGCTCTCACCGCCACAATGTAAGGGCACACAGCACACCTCCCTGCGTGAAGGACTCAACTACCTAACAAATGCAAACAACATAACCTAATCATTTGTGCCCTGACATCAAAAGGGGGTGAGTGCAAATGTTTTTGTTACATGATACCTTTTATAATGATTATAATTTATTTTTATAGGTGCATTTTTCCTCTCATTATTAATCTCTCTCCTTGACTTAAGAATTTTTTTGCTTTGAATTTTGTCAGATATAATTACATCAGGTATTTTGTGTGCAATATGAATGACGACTATAACTTCTGAATTGTTTTTTCCTATTTAACTCTTCTTTATATTTTTGTTTTTAGTACATTTCTTGAGGGAAAAAATTGTGATGTGATTTTATTTCAAATAAAATCTGAGAACTTTTATAGTTGAAAAATAAAGTTTGAATAATGGGTAGTATTTAGAACATAGAAAAGGAAAAGAAATAACAGTCTACTAGAGATAAACAATATGAACAAAGCCTTAGCTATAAAGTCTGAGCCAAAGGTGGCATGATCAACAAACAATAAAGGAGACTGCCTAGGGCAATATAATCACGGTGGGCTTTATATTGGGGCTGGAGATAACATTGAGATTAAGGTGGGTGGGATTCCTGTTGTTTTTGAGTACCCACCCCTCTGTTTCCTTTGAGGAACTGCACATCCTGTATTCCACATACATGTTTTATCACTAAAACATGAATCTTCACATGAAATTTGGAGGGAAAATACTGGAGTGAGTACAAGACCAAGAGTTGGCCTATAACAGCAGCTCATCTTCTGGAGAAGAGTGATTAGACTGGGGTGGTCACTGGTCCTGAATAGGAAAAATCAGAGTATTTTCCTGGATTGCTGTAAAGATGCTTAGACAAAACTTGAATCTCTCTCTTGAGACTACTAGGCTGAAAGGATGTGAATCAGATACTGCCAGAATTTGTTTTGCCGGTCACTGAGAGTACTTAGTTTTTTGAAATTTCAAATTTACAGAGTGCCTCTCCTCATTTGTAATACTATTCATTCTTCTGGCTTGATGCCAGTTGGCCTCCTTCATAAAGAATTTCCAGGCTGGGTGCCCATAGCTCACTGGTTAGGGCGCCGGCCATATGCACGGAGGCTGGTGGAGTCAAACTCAGCTCAGGCCTGCTAAACAAAAAAATAATAATAATAAAAATAAAAATAGCCAGGCACTGTGGCAGGCACCTGTAGTCCCAGCTACTTGGGAGACTGAGGCAAGAGAATTGCTTGAGCCCAAGAGTCTGAGGTTGCTGTGAGCTATGACGCCACTGCACTCTACAGAGGGCAACAAAGTGAGACTCTGTCTTAATAAAAATAAATAAATAAATAAATAAATAAAAAGAATTCTATATGGTGCCCCATGACCACATTAATGTACACAGCTATGATTTAAAAAAAAAAAAAAAAAAAAAAATTCCCAGCCACTAACCTGAACAATTACAGTGAGACCCTGTCTGTACAAAAATAAAAATTAGCCCAGTGTGGTGGACACCTCTAATCCTAGATCTTCAGGAGACTCAGGCAGGAGGCTCACTTGAGCCCAGGAATTTGAGATCAGCCCAGGCAACTTAGCAATATCCCACACTTACAAAAATTTTAAAAATTAACCAGACATGGTGGTACACACCTACAGTCACAGCTCCTCAAGAGGCTAAGGCAGGAGGATTACTTGAGCCCAGGAAATAGAGGCTGCCGTGAGCTATGATGATGTCACTGCACTCCAGCCCAGGCAACAAAGTGAGACCTTGTCTGGAATAAATAAATAAAAGATTTCCCAGTCAGTACAAATACTTCATTCTTTTGTTTCTCCTAGTTTCTATTTTGTATTTGCTTTGTATTTGTATTTGTATTTGCCTTTTGTATTTGCTACATTTGTAGACTCTTAAGGTTTTCTGGACTTACGTTGCTATTTAACTGTCTTGCATTTGTATGCTTTGTCTTCCTAACAACATTGTAGAGTTCTAGAGAGTGGTTAGAAAATATTTTAGAATGAAAGTCATTAAACTTTTTATATATCACATCAAAATACAAGAACCAAGAAAAGTTAAAATCACAGTAAATGTTTAAAGGCCACCATTAAGATGTTTTCTTTTTTCTTTGTTGTAAATACCATAAAGATTTTAGCATCTTTTTCTCATGTGCTTAGATGTGAATTCAACCTGATTCTAAATCCTGTGTTTAATCTTTAAAAAAACAAAAAAAAAGACAAAAGCAACAATGTATGGGCTAGCCAGATTTTTCCTCCAAATTTCATGTGAAGGTTTATGTTATAATGATAAAATGCCTGTATATATGGCTGAAGCAGGTGCTTTGAGGTATTTTAGATAAAAAAATATATATATATGGATTCTGTGCTTGGTAGAAGCATGCCAATTGCAGATTAGACTCCACCTTTTAAACCCTTTTCTCTCATTCTCACATCATTTTTTTGTTAGCCATTTGGATGCATAATCCACTTTACCAGATTCTGAACATTGGGCCAAGACAGTATGGCCTGTGTTTCTGGGAGTATGTGTAATGTTAATGAAACAGATTCTAGTCCCAGACAATCTGGGTTCAAATCTTGGCTCAGCCAGATATTTATTAGTTGTGTGTGAACTTGAGCAAATTACTTGATTACTTAGCTTCTCATCTGTGAAATTGGATAATACTGATACCTCCTCCAGGGGTTGTTTACAGATGAAATTAAGATATAAAAAACACATAGAAAAATGCCAAGCAAATAATAGGCATTCAGTAGATGTAGAATGTCTTCAAAATATCCATTTTAGCTTGTCAATAGGTACCTTTTTTAAGAAACCAATACAATGGCAATGAAAAAAGAGGTATGTTTCATGGTGTAGTGTAGGAGGACAATGGAGCATCATAGTACAGAGAACATTGTCTTACATGACAAACATGAAATGGTCAATAAGAAAAATAATTTGGGGCCAAATGCAGTGGCCCGTGCCTATAATTCTAGCACTTTAGAAGGCCAAGGTAGATGGATTGCCTGAGCTCAGGAGTTCCAGACCAGCCTAAGTGAGAGGGAGACCCCAGCTCTACCAAAAATAGAAAAACTAGCTGGGCATTATGGTGAGCACTTGTAGTCCCAGCTACTCCGGAGGCTGAGACAAGAGGATCTCTTGAGCCCAAGAACTTGAGGTTGCTATGAGCTATGATGCCATAGCACTCCATCCAGGGTGACTGAGTGAAACTGTTTAAAAAAAAAAAAAAAAGATAAATTAGGGTGTTTCTATGTAAATAAATACTATTGAATAGTTTGGATTAGTGCTTCTCACTTTAAAGTACATCAGAATCACCTGGAGGGTTTACTGAACCATAAATTGCTGTGTCCTACCCCCTGCATTTTTAATTGAATCAGGAGCAAAGCCAAAGAATTTTCATTCTAACAAGTTTGGAGGTGATGTTAATGCTTCTGTACAGAACCACACTTTAAAAATCACTGATTAAGAATTCGAGTGCAATGGTTCATACCTGTAATCAATCCTAGCACTCTGAGAGGTTGAGGCCAGTGAATTGCTTGAGCTCAGAAGTTTGAGACCAGCCTAACCAAGAGCAAGACCCCATCTCTAACAATAGCCGGGTGTTGTGACAGGCACTGGTAGTCCAGATACTTGGGAAGGTGAGGCAAGGGGATCACTTGAGCCCAAGAGTTTTAGGTTGCTGTGAACTATGATGCCACAGCACTTTACCCAGGGTAACAAAATGAGACTCTTGCCTCAAAAAAAAAAAAAAAAAAAAGAATCACAGGTTTAGATCAGGACTTCTCAACCTAAGCACCTTTGACATTTTGGCCCAATAATTCTTTGTTGGGGGAGATTATCCTCTGCATAGTAGGATGTTTAGAGCATCCCTGGCCTCTACCCCCTAGATACCAGTAGTGCTTCCTTCTCACCATCCATTGTGACAATTAAAAATATCTCCAGATATTGCCAGTGTCCCCTGGGGAGGCAAAATTGCCCCATGTTGACAACAATTGTCTTAGAAGAATGAACTAGTAACATTAGCCAATCTTAAAAATATAGTTTAAAGTTTAAAAAGCAAGCTGCAGAAAAAGACATACAGGCAGTATACATCCATTAATGTAAAATTTAGAAACACACAAAACAATATACTTTTATGAATAATTATCAAAAATATGGACTGACACAGAAAAGTCATGAAAGTGAAAGAGATTGCCCATGGAACAGAAAAAAAAGCAATGGACGTGGGACAGGGTACTCTGTCTAATGTTTGAACATAGTGTTTTATTACTTAAATTATTTTTAAAAATCAGGAGCTCATTTGACAGCATGGTAATTTTTGCTAAGTGACGGGTATGTGGGTGTTTACTTGACTATTCTCTGTATTTTTCCATATTCAGAATTTTTTTTCAAATTAAAAAGAAACCAAACCATCCACATTACTGTTTATGTTATCCATGTATGGGTTGAAGATGTCTTCTTTAGAACTTTGTCTTGAATATTATCTTAATTTTTGTTTTGTGTATATGCTGCTAAATAAACCTTATTGTCCAAGTCCCACAGCTAACATTCTGAAATTGTTTAAGTCAAGCCAACGCCTACTAAACTACTTTGACTAGATAAGTTGTTTACCATCCTCCACTTGACACAAGTGAAAAAAATAAATACTATAAATTTCTCACTAAACACTTAGAATATTTTCCAAACATAGCCTGCAGGTCCTTGCTAGGGACAGTCAATCACCTTTTCCTCTGTATAAAGTAGCATAAGAAATGTCCAGATAATCACCAACATTCTCCCTTCAATGGAGCTTCATAGCAGTCTCAGAAGCCATGTCGTAAAATAAATTCTTTCTCACACACACAAACACATGCTTGCACATAACAAAATAACTAGAAAACTATAGAGTGAAAGTTGCCAGTGGTTAACTGTGTAGAATTTTTATTTCTTTTTATTATCTGTACTACATTTTCTATTAATTTTGTAAGACTTTATTTAAAGTATGAAGATTTCTGTTGCTGTTGAGTTCAACTTTTATTCTACATGGTCCAAGAAGATACAAGGAATATTTTCTATTCTTTGGAATTTGTTGAGATTAGACTTGTGTCCTAAGATAAGATCAATTTTGGAGGACAATCTGTGGGCTAATGAGAAGAATGTGTACACAGTTTTGTTAGAATCAAATGTTCCATATACGTCTGTTAAGTCCATTTGTTCTAGGGTCATGTTTAAGTCCATTATCCCTTTGTTTAGTTTCTGCTTGAAGGATCCTTGATTTTCTAATAAGAAAAAAAGGAATAATAAGAGCTATTACAATGGGCAGGGTGAGCTTTTTTAATGAGGTAAAGTATGTAAAGAATAAAATTTACCATTTTTACCATTTTTAATTGTACACTTCTGTGGCACTAAGTACATTCACCTTGTTGTACAACTATCATCATCTCTACCTCTATAATTTTTTCATCTTCCCCAGCTGAAATTTTATACCCATTAAACACTAATTCCTTAATCCCCTCAGCCCCTGGAAAGCACCATTCTATTTTCTGTCTTTATGAATTTGACCATTCTAGGAACCTCATTTAAATGGAATCAGACAATATTTGTACTATTGTGACTGGTTAATTTCACTTAGCACAACGTCTCCAAGGTCCAGCTATGTTGTAGCATGTGTCAGAGCTATTATAATTGTTTTTTAATAGGAAAAATTAAATTTTCCTTCATGAAAAAAATAATTCACAATGCTTAGCATCCTTGTAGTTGCAGTAGGATGTATTTGTTTGAAAGAAGCAAAAGAGTGAGATGAACTCTATGTCTGATGTAACATATATCCCATGAGGGAAATATACCTTTGTTTTTTTCATTGAACCCACGAGTCTCCAAATTGATACAATAGTAAGTAATCATTTTTCTTACAAAAAAACTTCAGTCTTTTAGTTCTACTCTGGTCAAGTAGCAATTTCCTAATAGTTCCAGCAAAAGTGGCTATAAAAACTCCTCAACGAGAAAGCTATCGGGCATCCAATCTATCCTGCTCACTGGTTTCTGGAGTTGATAGGATGTAGTGACTATATGATTCAAAACTGGATGACTCCAAATACAGAACAGGGTTTGATTTAGAATCCAGGCTCTTTCATTCCATTGGATTGTTTTTGTTTACAACTGGCAACCATACTCTTTTAAAATACGCATTGCATTTGCACTCATCTGGCCAGTTTTATTTCCCCTTAACCATTAAGAGAATAGAATTTTCTCAAGTAAGGACTCACAGTTATTTCATTTATCTCTAGAGCCTCAGATGCAGTTACCTATAAATACTAATGAGGTGGACTTGAAAGAATTGATAGTTAACATTTTGGACCTATTTGCTGGGTTGCTGCTACTCTGCCGTACAGTGGCGGAATAAGGAAATGCAAATCCCTGGAAAGGGAACGTCTTCCCATTGGCTTAATCTTTATCTTCAGGTTCTCTTATATTTATTCTTCCCATTCATATGGTACATTCAACATTTCTACCATGGATGAATAAGTTTTAGGAAATAGCTGGCTTAAAACTATTTACTAAGGCATTACCAGTTATTAAAGAAAAACAAATTGAGTAGAGTTGAGTGCCTCCATCATTTTTGAAAAGTTATCATTATTTTGTCATTGATAAAATAATTGATCTTGATAGATTTCAGTATGCGTTAGAACATATCCAATTCAAATCATGATAAAAGATACAGTTTTACATTTGCAGCTTTGAAGTGGGTATTTTAACCATTGTCCTTAATGTACATTAATTACTGTAATTTTTTGCTACCTTTTCTTTTCACTTAAGCATTTCCCAAAGTTCTAGATAAAGTCAAGATATTTAGAGACAGGCTTCTCCAAAATAAACTTTTAAAATTGTCTTATCCAGGTTCATTATGTTTAATGGCTCATCATTAAACTAGAAATTTTAACTTTTTAACTATAATTAATAAAATTACAAAACTGAAGCATTTCATGACACTGCTTTTTCAAGTTTCATTATTCAGTCTCTTCTACATCTCATATTAAATCAGGAGTGTAATGTAACCCTAAAATATATGCAAAGCTTTTGTACAACATGGAAAACAGTTATAATATTTAACAATTGTATTCAGCTTTACATTTTAGTATTTTCACAGAGTAAATAACGAGGACTTAGAAATTCTTAGAATAATTTCAAAACAGTTGTCTTTATTAAATTTGTTGCCATTGGCCATAGCTTACTGCTTTGGGGGAAGTTACAGGCTACACTGCAGACTCCCTGAATTGAGGAGTTGGAACTGATAGTCTGAGAAAACCAAGATAGCTAGAATTCACATGACAGAGTACCAGAGAAGAAATAGATACACACAATGTAAAGCCTGTAGATAAGTGAAAGACCCCCTTGAATAGTCAGCAGAGTACTGATTAGTGCATGTGTGTGAAGAAGCTTCCTCAGTTAGAGAAAACATTATTTGAAAGGCAGAAACAACCAAAGTTCACTCAAGGAAACCAACAACTTAAATAATTTCATTTCCATTAAGAAAATAGAATATTGGGTGGCACCTGTGGCTCAGTGACTAAGGCGCCAGCCCCATAGATCGAGGGCAGTGGGTTCGAACCCAGCCCTGGCAAAACTGCAACAAAAAAATAGCCAGGCATTGTGACGGGTGCCTGTGGTCCCAGCTACTCAGGAAGCTGTGGAAAGAGAATCACCTAGCCCCAGAACCGGATGTTGCTGCGAGCGGTGACGCCACAGCACTCTATGGAGGGTGACAAAGTGAAGCTCTGTCTCTTAAAAAAAAAAAAAAAAGGAAGAAAAGAAAATAGAATATTTAGTTAAACATATTCCCACAAAGAAAGCTCCAGGCCTGAATGGCTTTACTAGCGAATTCTACCAAATATTTAAGGAAAAAATAACTCCAATTATAAACAGATTTTCCAGAAAATGTAAGCTAAGGAAATACTTTCTGACTCACTCCATTAGGTTAGCATTTTCCTGATAATAAAATAAGACAAACACATTATAAAGAAACTATAAACCAAATATCAATCATTAACATAGATGCAAAATTTTAAACAAAATCCAGTACTATATAGAAAGGATAAAACAACAAGACCAAAAATAGAGAGTGGACATAAAGGTCCTGTGCAGTTTAAAATAGTTTAATATAGTAAATTGCACATGAACTTTACATCCACCCTGTAGTTTATCCCAGGAATGAACTTGCTTAACATTAGAAATGAATATTTTGAGGCAGGATCACACTCTATTGCCCAGGCTGAACTGCAGTGGCATAATCATGACTCACCACAGCCTCAAACTCCTGGGTTCCAACAAGTCTCCCATCTCAGTCTCCCAAGTCCCTGACACTACAGATGTACATCATCACATCTGGCTAATTCTTCTTATGTTTTTGTAGATACAGAATCTTGCTATGCTGCCCAAGCTGAACTCAAATTCCTGGCCTCAAGTGATCATCCTGCCTTGGCCTCCCAAAGTGCTGGGTTAACAGGGATGAGCCCCTCTATCCAGGCAATTCACCATCTTAACAAACTAAAAAAGAAACTAATATGGTCATCTAAGTAGATGTAGAAAAGGCATTTGCCAAAATCCAGCATTTGTTTTCTCAACCAGCTATCCTCAACCTGATAAAGGGTATCCATTAAAAACCTGCTTATCTGGAGAGAGCAAGATGGAGGCCGAGTAACAGCTTCCCTGCATCTGGACACCGGGAGTCTAGGGAGATAAGACTCCAGGCATCTCTGGCTGGTGGGATCTGCCTATAATCATCCCTTTGAGGATACAGAAAGTCTGTGAGAGACTTCTGGACCCCAAGAGGAGGACAAAAACAATGGAAACTGGCAAGTGGTCACATGTGTTCGATCAGTCTAATCCCGCCGGCAGCTTTAAGTACAGTACCAGCAAGACTGCAAACTGGAAAGGCCTTACTTGTGAACTGTTTTGGTGTTTTTGGACTTGGCACTCAGTTGAACTGCCTTCGGGAGAGTGTGGGCAGGAGTGCAGAGAACTTCAGGCATTGTCTAGGGCCCCAGACTGAGCCGCTGAGTCAGACGGAGCTAATAGTGTTTGGCTGTGGGCCGCAGGGAGCTATTGTGAGAGAACTGCCCTGGCAAGCTCCACCCTCAGGGTCACAGAGCAAGGATCGGGTGGGAACTAGTAACCTAGTGTCTGAGCAGACCTAAAGGCGGAGACTGAGCCACTTTATAGCCCTAACCCTCAGGGGCAGAGTGAGACCGGTTTTGGCACACTGGGTAAGTGGATAGCCACTTCAGCAGTGATCCCAGCAACAAGCACTTTCCTGGGAAAGCTTCTGCTTAGCAAGTTTAGAAGTTTAAAGTGCCTTTTAAGAGGGCTGAAGAGAGATTTAGGGTGTCTACCCTGTGGGGTTTGAGAAATCAATGGAAG
>CAUYPK010069337.1:0-30238 GCA_963574355.1 Loris lydekkerianus | reverse complement strand
ACACACGCAGCCACTTGCCAGTTTTCCACTGTTTTTGTCTTCCTCCTGTGGTCCAGAAGTCACTTGCTGGCTCCCTGTATCCTCCTCAAAGGGATGATCATAGGCAGATCCCACCGGCCAGAGATGTCTGGAGTCTTGTCTCCCCAGATTCGCCAAGCCCAGTTACAGGGAAGCTGTTACTCAGCCGCCATCTTTAATCTCCGAGCCTTTGAAAAGCTGTGTTTTTTTCCTGGATTCCTTCTGGAGAATAAGAACCCTAGAAAATCTTCTAAAAGAAGTTTGTTTTAGGACAAGTTTTCACCTTATGTATTACCAAAATGCTTTGACTCCACAAAGACTCAGATATTTTCCAACATATTTTGAATGGATTCAGTTGTAAGAGATTGTGAAACAGATTCTCAGAGCCCATAACCAAAACTTGCAGCCCCAAACCTTACTCCAAATTAATGCATGGATTAAGAGGGAGCTCAGTGGCACTGGAGCCAGAGCTCTGGTTTTAAAGCTTTTCGTGCCAATCCTGAGGCAAGAGGGGAGGGAACGTGCTGGAGTGGGGCAGGGAGGACCCCTGCAGGGTGAGGAATAGAGGATTCTGCAGCATTCAGAGTCAGACCTCCAAGCACCAGCCAGAAAGGAGCAGAGAGACGGGGGCGGTGAGGGGAGGACTGGCCTGGTGTCCAGGGATGATGACACCAGCAGCAGCCTCTGCATGAGGCCATCCCTGGCCACTGGAAGAGCGATTTCCATCCCAGACCAGGGGACTTGAACTCAGGAAGAAGAGAATGTGTTTCCTCAAATCAGGGAGCTCTGAGGGGAGGGCTGTGGCCATGAAGAATGGGTTACTTCACAGTGGTTCTCAACCACTAATGCCTCCTAATGCCGCGACCCTTTAATACAGTTCCTCATGTTGTGGTGACCCCCAACCATACAATTATTTTCATTGCTACTTTATAACTGTAATTTTGCTACTGTTATGAATCGTAATGTAAATATCTGATATGCAGGATGTATTTTCATTGTTACAAAGGAGTCGTGATCCACAGGTTAAGAACCTGAGAACTGCTGCTTTAGAAGTTTCTTCTCTGTAAAAAGAGGAATTGAATGAAATGAATGAATGATTCCAGAACTTGTCTGACCATCCATATCACCTGTAGAACGTTAGAAAGCTCAGATCCTAGGCTTTACCCCAGCCTCAATTACCCCAGCCTCACTCAATCAGAATCTTCCAGGCCTTAGCCTCCTAAGACATGTAGTCACAAGGCCCCCCGTGAGTCTTACACTCCAGCCCGGTTTGGGAACTGCAACCTGGGAGTATCACAGTTGTCCCTGTGGCCTGGATACTCTCTGCTCAGTATGTTGAGTTCAACTCACTGGGGACAGAGAGCTGGGACAGCCCAGACCAAGGGTTTTGCACGAAACCTTCTCATTGGACAGTGAAGACAGGAAGAGATACATGAGTCTATCATCTAGTAAGCCAGATGTTAAAGATATTTGTAAAAAGCATATGATAAATGCCACCCCCTTTAAAATTTTTTCTTTTGAAAATATAGATTGGTGAGAAATTATTCAAAAAAATTAGGATCCCAAAGAGCTGTAGTTTATATGGGTCAAATGTATCAATACTTACCCTGTTAGAAATTAAAACTAAGCAAATTTTAAAATAGTAACTCATTTACAAAGAACAATAACGAATGTATTACCTGTTAAAACAAATAACATGTTTTAAGAGTATAAAGGGGTCCTGAGACCAAAATTTGTCTGTGAGCAGCGGTTTCCAAAGAAAAGCTAAGGGCAGGCAGTCCCATGAGCACAGACCCCTTCCAGAGTCTGTATTCAGAAAGTTGAAGGATGTAGGGAATGAAATGGGACAGGCCGAATAGGCTGTGGTCATTCTAGAATGCATCTCACCAAAGCAGGTGGTGGGGAAGTGGTCTGGAGGAATGCTCCTCAACTCAGACGCTGGGCTGAAGGGAATGGGAGCAAGTGGTCGAGGGCCCAGGCAGGTCTGCTCCATGTAGGGTGTTCCTGCCTTAGGCAAACCAAACAGTAGCCCTTCCCTGGGTGACAGAGGAAGTGAATTGGTATGGCGAAGTGGTGACATGGTGAAGTGCTGTTTAATGATCAGCTGTGTGGCACTTAGAACCTACCTTGGTGACCTCCAACTCTCTCAAATGTCTTAAACCATCGGTCTCTAAGCAAGGGAGAGGCAGTGACTAGCCTTGGTATGGCCTTGACCCGCCCGAAGGTCTGTACCTTGGCTGACTATGATAGGGAAGACAGTGTGTTGGCTGTGGCCAGGACTGCCCAGAGGAAGACTCCCACCTTGCCAACATGGGGTAGGTTGGTATTTCTCTCCTCCTTGTTGCACCACAGCAGAGGAACCACAGGTTTGCAGCTGGCCAGGGCTGAGTTCCAATTTGCATCTCAGGTGCATGGAACTCCTGCCCTCCTCAGGCAGGCAGCAGCCTGAGGCAGCTCAGCACACTCTGGGTGCTGACCGACAGGGTCTTTCTCCCTACCATCTCACCAACTATGGAGTCCAGGCAGTGCCATTCAGTGGTCTCCGGTGCTTTGCTTTCTACACCTTAGTCAGCACAAAAGCCCACAGGCAGCTCAGAGTTCCAAATAGTGTGCTGAGGTTCTGTCTGAGCTCAGGGGGGCTTAAAGGCCACGCCCAGACTTACCTGCTCCAGGGCCCGGTTCCTTCCCCTGTGGAGAGCTGAGTGCCCCACCCCTGCCTTCACCAGCCACCAGGTTCCTGCAGGTGCCTCCCACTGCCCGAAGCCATTCTGGGGCCGGAGGGCCAGGCAGCTGCTGCAGCTCCACAGCCAGGCCCTAGGACCCCGAGCAGAAGAGGTGGTGAAAACAGAGGGGTGCAGCCATCTGGTTTACCCACTCTAGGTTTTTGTGTTTTCTTTGCCAAGGAAAAGGGTCAATTTGTTCAAGGGTCTGTGTCCAGTTAGCAGTGAATCAGGCCTAGCACTTGGGTCTCCTAATGTGCAGGCCTGTGTTTCCACCTGCACACCATCCCGCTGCGGGCTGGTCCTCGCTTCCTTCCCACGGCACCTCTGATCTTTCTCCTCCCCATTCTCTCTAGACATGGCTCCTGCCAGCAGAGACAGGCTGTGTGAAGTCACCAGCCCTCGGCTCCCTGGAGTCTGGAGCCCCTTTCGTGGTGTTCTGTGTGGCTGCCAAGAGCGGCCTCTGCTCACTCACTGAGCCTGTTCTCTGAGCCTGGCTGCCGCCCCAGGAGAATCAAAGGCCTTGTTCACCCTCCAGGGCTGACGCAGTCCTGCACAAAGTCCCTAAGAAGAGGAGAAAGGGGGGAGTTTTCTGAGGAGAAACTATACGGGCGAACCTGTCTGTCCTGTGGCCAGAGCCTTCTTGGGTTACTGTGGACATGGCCCGGTCTTGTCTGGGCCCTTAGGAAGGCGCCTGAATTGTGGGCAGACTGTCTCCCCTTCCAGGGTCAAGGCCCTGTTTCTCCTTCTGGTCGTTCTCTGCCACCTTCCCACTTGCCGGCCTCAGCCTCTCCTCCTCCTGAGCTCCCCCTGCAGTTGGGTCACAGCACTGGCCCTCGATTGGTGCAGAGGGGCTGGTTTGTGTTTGTCCCACTTTTGGAAGCCAGACTGCAGGGTGGGCCTGCACCTGATTCACCTCCGCGCACCCTTCCTCGGCACCCGCAGCACAGGGCCTGCAGCGCCTGGTGGATACTGCTATGCTGATCTGCCTGTGGGTTTCCTAAAGTAGCTGAGCATGGCTGCTGACCTCATGATTGGGGAATAAATTGGTCTATTTAAAAATGATGCAGGATTGGGTCAGCAGTGCCCCATTTCCCCCTTTATGGATGAATTGTGACACCAATATTAAAAAAGAAAGAAGTTTAGGAACTCATGTTTAACTGCCCTTCCTTTGCATAAGACGGTTCTCCCTGCTGACTGGACCACATAAGCACCAGTGAAGTCTCTCTGGGCACCATTGTCTCGGCTCTTTCTGGCAGGCACGGCAGAAAACCCACTTTGCAGGAAGCCTATCCCTGCCCACCCATAGCCACATGCTGAGTCCCAAGCCCATGCGACCTCTCTGCCCTCCTTTTCTCTGAAGGCTCCCAGTGGGTTCCTTCCCAGCTCTCCTTCCTGGTGGCCTGTGAAACCCCACTTTCTGGAAAAGCATTTCACACACCTGAAATGTGATTTTTAAATCTTTGTGTTCTTTCTCGTGATATTCCAGTTTAATCGTGGCAGAAAGAGTTTGGGATTCCAAGTCAGGACAGTGGAGTTCAGGTGTGATTCCTGCCAGTTACCCACTGATAAAGGCCCATGGATAAGTCACAACTGTCTCTAGTCATCAGTTTCTTCATCTGTTAAAAAGGAGGACAACCCTGCACACACACACACAGGATGGCTGTGAAGGGCACATGGAGCAGGAGAGCAGGAGCACTCTGTCAACAAGAAGGCTCTGTGCAAAACAGGTGCTGATGCTGCGACACTCTGCCCCCTTCAAAAAAATTCAGGTATCAGCCAGGCAGGGTGGCTCATGCCTCTAATCCTAGCACTCTAGGAGGCCAAGGTGAGAGGATCGCTTGAGCCCAGGAGTTCAAGACCAGCCTGTTAAAAATGTTCTCTATTAAAAATAGAAAAACTAGCTAGTCGTTGTGCGGGGCACCTGTAGTCCCAGCTACTTGGGAGGCTGAGGCAGGAAGATCACTTGAGCCCAGGAGCTATGATGACACCACTGCACTCCAGCCTAGGTCACAGAGTAAGACTGTTTGAAAAAAGTAAATAAATAAAATCAGATATCAGTGAAAAGAGAGGGCATTTATTTATTTATTTTTATTTTTTTGAGAAAGAGTCTCACTCTGTTGCCCTGGGTTTTATGTCCTGGCTCATCAAAGCTCACAGCAACCTCAGCCATCAAAGCTCACAGTCATCAAAGCTCACAGCAACCTCAGCCTCTCCAAGCTCAAGTGATCCTCCTGCCTCAGCCTCCCAAGAAGCTGGGACTACAGGCAGGTACCACCACACCCGTCTAGTTTTTTCTGTTTTTAGCAGAGACGGGGTACTTGCTTTTGTTCAGGTTTGTCTAGAACTCCTGAGCTCCAGGGATCCTCCCACCTCAGCCTCCTGAGTGCTAGTATTACAGGTATGAGCCACCACACCCCAGCCAAGAGGGCATATTTTTGATTGCAGGAAGGTACCATACCCTACACAGATAATCCTAATGCTCACGTGGTGAGTCTTGCCATAGGGCTGGCATTTCACCTGCCCCTCTCCCCAAACCAACCCCCACGCTGCAGTCCAGAGTGGCGTCTCTTTTCCCCATGGGGGTCATCACCTCTGGGGAGGGAGTAGGGAGGGGGCAGGGACGCTGAGTGGAGAGATTGACACATGTTTTGAACTTGGAAAGATTGCAGTGAGAGGACAGTAGAGAACCATTTCATCCCAGCAGAAGCAAAGGTGCTCCTAGCCCCAAATGGAAAGCCCACTCAAGCTTTCCAATTTTTTATGCATGATACATATATATACCGTATATACTAGAGTATAAGCCAAGTTTTTTCAGCACAAAATTTGTGCCGAGTTCAGGTTTTTTGGCACAAATTTTGTGCCGAAAAAACTCGGCTTATACGCGAGTGTATAGGTACATATATATAAATAACTTATTGTTATCAGTCTCAGGTTCAGAAACTTATGGTAGGCCCTTTTTTCTTTTCTTTTCTTTTCTTTTTTTTTTTTTTTTGAGACAGAGTCTCAAGCTATTGCCCTAGGTGAAGTGCCATGGCGTCACAGTTCCCAGCAACTTCTAACTCTTGGGCTTAAGCCTCCCAAGTAGCTGGGACTATAGGCACCTGCCACAATGCCTGGCTATTTTGTTGTTGTTGTCATTGTTGTTTAGCTGGCCCAGGTTGGGTTTGAACCCACCAGCCCCAGTGCATGTGGCTAGTGCCCTGATATTGTAATTTTCAAATGTATAACATGTTTACAGATGTGCCCTGCATTTAGTCTGCCTTGTCCCTATTTTGACTTTAGTTGAATTTCCTGCCTGCTTGCCAAAAGCTAGGATGTTTCAGGTCCATGTACAATTGAAAGCAGAGACATCCTTGAACTTTAAAGCATTGAACAGACTGGAAAATACAACATACCACATACTGAAGTGAAAAAAAGAAAAGAAAAGACCACTCAAGTCCTCCTTACACAGAGCAGGGCAGCCAGGCCCATGGAGGACTGGGCGCTATTGTCATCTGCATTTAGTCTCTCTGGCCTTCTGTAGGGATGGAGGGAAGCTGCTGAGCCGCAGTCATGTCTTTAAATTATTTACACTGGAAAGGTGAATATTCTGCATTCAAAGAACCAGCAAGGAGTTTCACTGGCTGTGAGGGCCCCTTACCTGGCAGCAACTAGGCTCCCTCCCTGAAGGTGTTGTCAGGGAACAGCAGCCCGAAGGGAGAGACTAAGGGGTGGCAGCAGAGAGGGAGGGTAGGGCTCAGAAGGACCAGCCGTGGCGCTGGGGCAGACACCTGCCATCGGCTTCTGGACCGGTGGGAGAGGGGCTTAAATTCGGCCTCAGCCAGCCTCTTGGCTCAAAAGCAGAACAGTAGCTGAAAAAAAGTAATTTTCGGAATAGACAATATACTCCCATGATAAAAAAAAATTGAAAAAAATAGACAAGGGTGTATGATGAAAGTTCTCTCTGCCGGTTGTTCCCTTCCCTGGAGACAGCCAGTGCTTCCAGATCCTTCTAGAGATACTCTATAATCAGACAGACAGAATATAGATATGCTTTTTCTTTTTCTGAAACTACAAATGGTATCATTCCATGCAGATGGCTCCGTGTTTGCTTTTGCACTTGCTGCTCTGTCTCGGAGATGAAAGAATGAGGTTTGTCGTGTTCCATCAGGGGCCCGTGGCTGCCTTGGGACACCCCATGATCAATGTAGCCTCTTCCTCTTGACAATCATCTATATCTCCAGGCTCTGCTTTTAAAAGCACCATGGTAATGAGTAACCATCCACTTGCAGCTAAACAATTACACAGATATGTCTGTGGAAGAAAGTCCCAGAAACCAAGCTGTCTAGTGAAGAAGCAAGCACATTTGTAGTGTTAGTGGGTGTTGCCAAAAGGCTCCAGAGAGACTCTTATTTCCTCTGAGCCTTTCAAATCCTGCCTGGGTGCAGTTTGGGCCAGAAGGTGTGCTTGGGGAGTGAAGGCATGGGCATGGAGGCCTGTCCTTGGTTGTGCCCCAAGTGAGGATGGACATGGCTGAGGAGGAGTTAGAGCCCACTAGGGCCAGCCCCACTCACACACGAAGACCCCAGGCCCCAGAAAGGTTTGCCTGAGCTGCTATCACTGGTCCTTAGGATGTGGTGGCCCCTGACATATCCTATTCTGTCCTGCCCATCAGGGCCCCACACACCCATGGGAAGCAGGGGCACAGTCCCAGGGAGGGACCACTGATGGGCTGTGTGTCCCATGGAGGAAAAGGCTAGAGAGTATGGACCGGAGCATTCCCTACTTTACTCCCATGAGGGGAACCAGTGTGTTCAAGATGTGCTATGGGGACCAGAGCAGTGCCTCTGCTGAGAACTCTGCCTGCAAGAATCCCTGAAGGACATGCCACTGCTCCACCCTGGGGGGTCCAAGGCCTGACCTATGACCCTCTCTGCAAACAAATCAGCCCAAGTGGCCTTCTTGCCCTGCTCCCCCAAGGAGCCCTTGGGAGGCCTTGGGCTCCCCTGCCCTCCTGGCTGTGGGAGAGTTGGAGCCTCCCTGCCCGCGGGCCCCTGTCTCTCCCAGCAGCTGCGGACCACACCGGGGGCTTGCAGCTCTCTCTCCCTCTCCTTCGTCCCGGCCCACCTGGACGGAGGCTGGCTTCTTCAGACCTTTGGGGAAAGCCTTCTGTTGTTCAAAAGATTTGGGGGCTTGGCTGTTAGGGGCCTTTTTGAGTTCCCTGAAAGCAGGAGAGCTGGAGCTTTCTGGCTTCTACTTCCTCCCAGAGCTTCCTTCCGCAGCAGCCCAGCGCTCTGAGCAGGGATTCCCACCGGCACCACTCCGTGCCATTAGGGGCTCCCTAGAAAGGAACACTGCTCCCTGGATAGCTCCCTAAACTCCCCTCAGAAAGGGTGCAGGGGAGGGAGAGAAGATCCGCACAGACCTTGGCTTCCTTCCCTGGCATTTGTTGTCATGGTGGATTCTCACTCCTGGGGACTTATAGCAGCAACACTCACGCTGCACATTTTGTGGTAACAGCCCGTGTCATATGGGTCTCCAGGTACATTGTCATTGTCGCTTCTGCAACACTGACCTGTGTCTGTTGTGCATGCTGTGAACTGCCCGATGTCTGACCTCAGTAAGGATGCGACCAGCACGTTTGCTCTTCACACCATGCTAGGGAGGGGGAGAGAGGAGGTCGGACGATGTGTGATTGAAAGGAGGAAAACAGCCTCCTGTGAGGTGCATTTGTGCGTGTACGCCTCCACCCAGATACTTCTGACTTGTGAGACAAGTATCTGTCTCTGCCTCTTGAGACATACGACCCAAGTTGGATAATGAGGGCATTTCTGGACACAGATGATTCTAAGAGACTAGAAATAGGGGTCTGAAACTTTTCTTAGCACTCAGTCAAATCACTTAGATTTTGCCATGCGAGGCTTTTGGCACCGGGCTTGTGAGAGCCCTTCTCTGCCTCCCTGCACTAGACCCCTCACAGCTCTGGGCTTTCTTCCCGCAGGCTCCGGCCTCTCCTCCTCTCCGTCGACACCCACCCAAGTGACCAAGCAGCACACGTTTCCTCTGGAATCCTACAAGCACGAGCCGGAGCGCTTAGAGAATCGCATCTATGCCTCCTCTTCCCCTCCTGACACAGGCCAGAGGTTCGGCCTGTCCTCCTGCCAGAGCCCATCCAGGCCTCTGCCGGTGTCCCCAACTCACTATGTAAGTGTGGGCCCTGTGCCGGGCGGCGGTGGTGTGGGTGAGAGGGCTGCCCCTGGGCGGGAGCTGTTCTCACACAGCTGCAGCTACCATTATGCTCTCCTGGCATTTGGGGTACATTTTATCACAAATCACAGGCTGAGGGGAAAAAACGGTGAGGGCACAGTGGAAAGTGACAACATCTGGTTCATCTGGAACATGAACAGAAAAAGGAGTGTTTTTGTTCCCTCAGCATCTTCTTAAAAATCATCCATTAAAAGCTACATTAGAATTTACCTTGATTGGAATACTGAAGTAATTGGGCAAAGCAGAAAAAGTAAAAAAATAGAGATTTTGTTCTTGAGCTTTAGGATTTAAAGTCTGGCATCATGTGACTTAGGACACTCTTGTTGAAGAGGGAGCCCCTCGAAAGGGAGCAGGACAGGGACTCAGAGGCCGCTGCAGCCTTCAGTCCACACCAGATAATGAATTATTACTGTTATAACCACTGAGTTTGGGGTGATTCGTTATGTACCAATAGATAATTGATAACCAATACTCATTTCAGAACATGTCCTGGGAAGTAGCTTAACTCAGTGAATTGAGCAGTAAACTCCGGCATCTGGGTTCTTTTAATGTGGACTGTCTTGCCAATGGATCAATCGACGAGACCCCTATTTCTCCTGGTATGAATATCTGGGAGAGAATCAGTGACCAAAGAAAAAGAAAAAAGAAGGAAGAAAATCACCAACCAGTCTTTCAAGGTTGTTATTTTGAATAACACCTTTTTTAAAGAGAGACAAGCACTTTAAAAGCTATAAATATTTCAAATGACTTGCCGGTTAAGAAGCAGCGAAGGTTTTTCTATGCACTGCTTTGTTTTTATAGGGTTTGCCATTTTAAAGATCAAGTTACAACCTAATAAGGTCTTGATGTTAAAGCTATCTGCCCAGAAATGGCAAACTCACAGTTCCATAGTCTGTGAGTCACAACAGATTAGAAACTTTAAAAATAGTTTAGAAAAAAAAAAAATTCACACAGGGTCAAGCAGTAGGAGCTGCAGGCAGAGAGGGCTGATTCACAGCAGGTGTGTGTGTGGTGGGGCGCGGCTATCATAAGGGCCCCTGAGCTCACACAAGCGCCCTCTGTGTGTGGAGGTGATGGGCAGAGAGAATGGGTTCTCCTGGCTGTGGACAAGGGTATCCTGATGGCATTCCTCCTGTGCCCTGCACTGTTGGGAGTGTGGCTCAGTGAACACAAAGAGGGCAGAGCCCCAGTAAGAGACGCAGATGGCGGAGCACTTGGCCCATCTTCCTGAGCAGGGGCCGAGGTGTTCAGGGTTTTTGTTTATTCCGTTCCCCAGGGTAGCTGAGCTCCACAGAAAATATTTTGGATCTTCTTAATATGATAAATGCCCTGCCTCTGCCACGTCTCCAGGGACCCAAGAGGGTAGGCGCATTGCAGCAGCTGTGTCCCGAGGCCCTGAGCACTCAGAGACGGTTGAGGTAATTTCTAGCCTGAGTCTCCCCAACACAGAGAAGTTAAGTGCTGTGGAAGTAGAACCCTGGAGCTCCAGCAGCTGGGGGGAGCGTCCTGCCTCTTGCACTCGCTGAGAAAGAAAACTAACAGGTAGAATATCTGCTTGTGAAGATCCACAGATACAAGAGTAGGGTAAAAAATAGAAATTTCCATTTGTGTGTTATTTTGCTCTATTGGTTGATAGGAGCTAACCCTTCTCTGGTGAAATCTGTGTCCCTTGATCATAACAAGGCCGCTTGAGGATTCATCTCAAATTTTCCCACGCTAGAAGACCAACTTGCCTCTCCCTGCAAGTGGTAATGGTTAAAATATTGGTGTCCTATCCTGCCTAGAGTTAATAGCGCTGGGAGGCAGAATGTGTGGTGATTACCTTTTCCCCAAAGTGGGACTGGCAGTAAAGGGCATCCCAAGCTGTGCGACAGACCTTCACTGTAAGCAGTTCCTGTTTAAGAAACCGTCATGATAAAGCTGTCACCAATTTCTGTAACTCAGGGGCAGAAGCCAGCTGCAGAGCGTTGCTGAGTGGGTGTGAGACACCAGAGTATGGGCAGACAACGTACCCACATGTTCTATCTCTGCTCTACCACAGAGACTGGTGTGAACGAGAGGGCTCAGGCAAGGGCAGGTTGAGCAGGAAGGGTGATTCTTTTAAAAGGAGAGAGAGACTGGGCATGTTCATACGCTGATGGAAAAGTGCTCCACCGCGGGGCCTCTGTTAAATGGGACTGTAGCATATAGCTCACGGCATGGTTGCCAGGGTAACATGAGATACCTGCATAAAGTTACTCACCCAAAGGTTCGAGCTCTATCAAATGCTGAAGCCAAGATTTGAACCAAGGCAATTAGGCTCTGGAACCTGTGTTCTTAGTATGGTTTCATGCTACCCCTAGAGATGTCCAGGATTCTCGGCCTACCCAGAACACATGGACTTGGAGTCTTAGCTCATGTGCCTAATCCAGAATTGGCACTGGACCCTGTAGGTGGAGTCTGGCCCAGCCTCTGGTTTTGTAATTAAAGTTTTATTGGCACACGGCCACATCCATTCATTTATCTATTGTCACTGTCTGCCTTTATGCTGCAGTGGAGACTTATGTGGCCTGCAAAGCCAAAAATGTTTCTAATTGAACTTTGTTTCCAAAAGTTTGCCAACCCTTGACTAATTCATGCCAGAACATACCTTTATATTGTTGTCCAGCTAAATGTTGAAACAGCAGGTGCAAAGGGAGAGAATGAGTCTAGTCCCCTTGGTCTCACTCTCAAGGAGGTCTGAGAACCAGCCTGAAGGTTGACAGACTGGTAGACAGTCTCCAGTAGAGTTAGGGCTTGAGATTATTCTCCTCACCCTCAGAGTGTTACAAAACTATGAAATCTGCTCTGGGACTGGACTGAGAAGATGTGGAGCAACATAAGTTAAGGTGGAATGCTATTTGTTCTTCCCTTTTCTCTCCCAGAGCTAAAAAGT
This sequence comes from Loris lydekkerianus, assembly GCA_963574355.1. Classification (NCBI taxonomy): domain Eukaryota; kingdom Metazoa; phylum Chordata; class Mammalia; order Primates; family Lorisidae; genus Loris; species Loris lydekkerianus. The sequence continues at coordinate 18,337 of CAUYPK010069337.1, read as the reverse complement.
ATGTGGAACAGGTGTCATTGCCTGCCCTGGAGATGGTTTTCAGAGGAGTGAGGGTGTCAGACTGGGATTTTATAGGATTACTCCAGTAACAGGTGAGAGCCTAGAATTCCTGGGGAAAGAGTAAGCAGGAAGATAGTGAGGTACTGCCCACAGAGAAGTGACAAAGGGCAGGAGTGGAGATTTGAAGGTAGAGTCACTATAAAAGTGCATCTGAGATAAAATTGGTGGAACTCAGTCCGGTCTGGATATGTGGCTTGTAGGAGGACTCTAGGGAACTCTCTAGTTCCTGGCATGAAAGGAAGAATGACAGTGTCATTAAATTAGATAGAAAAATACAGGAAGGAGAAGTAGAGCTGGGATGAAAGATAAGTTCCATTGGGGGCACATTTTCTGTGATTCCCTTGGGACATGAAACAGAAATGGTGGAGACCTGGATATGTAAGTCTGGCGTGGCAAAGCTGAGGTTAGAAAAATGATTTTCTTTGTCCGTTGTGTTTACCAAGCAGTAAGTCAAAGAAGTCAAGACTCTGAACACCTTCTATTATATAACTTCTGGTGCAGGGAAGAAAACAAACATAGTTTAATTCTAATAAGGGACACTTCTTTACCAATACAGTTGTGTGAGAGTGCATTTGGGGGGCTGAACATTGAATGGTGGAAAAAATACTGTACCCATTCATGCATCCTTGATGGGCTTGTCTTGATTTGCATTTAGATGAGAATTCCTTCAGCTCAGAACCAGGATTGTCCTCTAACTCATAGCACTTAGAAAAGCATTAACTTTAGCTAGTGAATTATCATTGGTACAAGGGTGACACAAACCATAACACCAGTATTAATAGCATTTCCTTAATGACTCAGTAGAAATTAGCTGTTGCAATGATGGAAAAGTTTAGAACAAGCCTCCTTAGCCATCTCTCTGAGAAGGGAGCACATACCCTGTTAATGAATGACCGCCTGCTTACCCTGCAGTCAACCTGTTTCGGGGCTTGTGTGTCATAATAATACTTTTCTCTGGCTCTTTTTGAGGCTTACTTAGCACAGAACTCTGCTCCATTGTTTAAGTTCTGAGTAGGAATAACAGCCACTCATGTTGGGCATGGTTACTTAAGAGGTGGATTTTATCCAGAAAAACAATGCAGATTAAAGCAGGTGGTTCAATTAAAAGCTAAGGAATCACCCAGAGGAAATTCTAATATGATTTCTAGGGCTCTGACAGTGATTTCCTCTTTGCACGCTATATCAAAAGCAAATTAAAAGCCCACTGCTTATATTAGTTCTTTCACAAATTAGTAAGGCTATTCAATTATTGTGGTTTGGTCTGATTAAGCCATTCCATTTACATTCTTTGCATTTAATTTTTAAAATTAGATAAGCTGCACAGGTATTTGGTCTTCTCTTTTAAAAATAACATTCCCCTAAAACGAAAAAGTTCTGGAGCTTTGAGCTCGAAAGGTGTCTATTCCCAGAGATGCTGTTGAGTTTCTTTGTTTTATACATACATGCTCTGGTCATGTGTTTTGACTTGAAGAATATTCTTTTGAAATCTCAAGTCAATAACAGCTGATAAATTCCCTTTTGAGATTTTTTACTTTTGCACTTCTGAATTCCATAATGTTACTTGAATCAAACTACTGACCTAATACAGTCCAGTCGCCTTCCATTCCTAAATCAGGAAACAATATTAAAGGAGAAGACACATTTTTGCTTTCTTTACATGTTCTGTTCCCGGTACTGGTATCCTTTACCTAGATCCTAACACAGAGTTGTAATCCCCCAGAGATCTATGCCCAGCAAAACGTATTGATGGTTTAAGATACTTTCACATAGAACAAATGAAAGCATGAAGCTTATTTTGTATTATCATCCTTTACAAATGTTTAGTTATTTCCAGTTTTTCATGACTCCTTGGATAATACATTTATAGTTCTCTATGGCTGTAATAAACATGGATGTCCTTAATTTTGTAAGCTTAACTACAATAATAAAGCACAATTGAGTGCTGCTAAAATTTCAGGTTTAAAAAATTTAGACTGAGTTTTCAGTCATCATAGTTTATTCACTGACAGATGTTCCAGAGTTTCAAAAGTACATCATCATTAGCCAAGTTGCTATTAATCAAATTTATAGAATTAAGTTTGTCTCCGACTATTATCGTATCACAGGGAAGTAATTGGATGGATTTTCGCCAAACGTTTGAGATGGTCTGACTCAAGGTTTAGGCTACGTGGGCCATGATGATAATTTAGCAGGGCTGACTATGTGTGGACACTGTGATAGGTGCTTGATGTGTAATCAATGCTCCATTGTCTTCCTCTTGAAATTCTTAATTTTTAAACAAATTCATTTTCTTTTTGTTCTTGGCCTGGAACATTATGTAGCCAGTCTTGGAGTTTAATGCCTTGCTCAGGCCAGTATTAGGCCTAGGTAGTCTGTCAGAACCCACACTCCTTTCCATTGCTAACCTGCCTTAGGAAAGTAAGTTCTTTCCCAGAACAGGCTGCTAAGCATCTGTAGGTTTCTTGTCTGTGGAGTCATGGTGTGTTTTAGGGAGCAGCAGTGGGGAGAAATCACTGATGGCTAATGATTCTTAGGGGGTAGTACCGAGTAGGTGATTTTAAAGAGAAAAATGGAAAAAGCAGTGCCTTGTGGCATACTTGTGGGGCCAGACACCTCCACAAGGCTGCCCAGAGATGGGGCACTCTTTACTTTCTCTTATTTGGGGTCCTTTAAGAGTAGAGAACGATTGCTATCCTTTTCCAAGGAAATTACAAACAAGCAGAAAAATAAACATCTAATGACCTGTTCACATAGTTCCTGAGTAATACCCACGATTTGGGCCCCTCACCTCAGGGCAACCTTTGGAATGTTTCATTTTCAAGAGTGAATTCAACAACATATCCCGAGCTGCTTTGACACCTCCCCTCCTCCCATATTTCATCTCAACTTGCTGTCGCCAGCACTTTCTCTGATACCAGACATAGTAAAAGCTTTGGGGGAGAATGACAAGGCACAGCCACTTGTCCCTTCACGCTGCAGGTCCCCAGGGAGAGAACTCCTTTTCCTTCAATTCTAGGTAATCATTCTGCTCTGAAGCCTGAAGTGCTGCACCTGCCAAGTTCCAGCAGCTCAGCCCTCATCTCTGCCCTCCTTGTCTCATACCAAACTAAACATACTTCTTCTTTTTTTTTTTTTTAATGTATTTACTTATTTTTGCAGTTTTGGGCTGGGGCTGGGCCTGAACCCACCATCTGCGGCATATGGGGCCAGTGCCCTACACCATTGAGCCACAGGTGCCACCCAACATACTTCTTTGGACAGGTGATTAACACCTGAAATTTAAGAAATTTATCATAGCATTTCCCCTTTATTCGTGCCTCAAACAGGCCCTTTTTCACTTTTTCCTGATGCCCATAGTCTCTTTTCTATTTATTTCCTACTACAAACTACAAACTATTCTTATCTCTGCAATACTGCTCAGATTTTCTTACTTAATGTTTGTAAACATTGTAAAGACATCTTCACTGTTCTCATTAATTCCTGGGTGTCTCACACCCAACCTTCTCTATTCTGCACAGATATTAAATTTTTTTATGTTGTCCAAAGGGATTTGAGGATGTCCACATTCACTTCTTTCATCCCGTCATCTGACGTCTAATCACCCCCCTCACCTCCCAATGGTCTCTTGCAGTCCTGCTTCCTATCCGCAGAAGCGTTCCACTTCCCGCCAGAGCCCATCTGGGAAGGGGCTTCTCTTCTGTCACATCCACCACGCGAATGCCCTCCTTCCCTTGCTCCCTTCAAAATCTGTCTCCACACATGTCTTTAGGAAGCCTTGCTCTCTAAGCACTCCTTAGCATCTGTGTACACTGTGCAGTTCATGGGTCTTTTAATTTAAACTACTTGGTAATATTTTACAGTGCATATGCAGGGGTTTCCACAATTAGATCCTAACTTCCATCTAATTAGAATACAACCTCCCAGGGCAGTGCCTCGATCTGATGTAATACCCAAATGTCACCCAGAATGTCTTTGACTGCAAAGCAACAGAAAACTCCAACGCAAACTAGCATGAAGAACAAGGGTGGCTGTTGTCCCACCTACAGCTGCAGAGGCAGGCTCAGGCAAGATGGGACACAGGCGGCCCCAGGCTGTCACCAAAGACCCAAGTTCTTCCCCCTCTTTGCAGTGGCTTCACCTGAAGGCTGGTCCTCAGGAGCTGTCGTGGCTACCTGTTTGTAGCAAGGATAGAGCGTGGGTGGGGGTGTGCGTCATGCATATGAGACCTGGCTCTGTCCAGCCCTGAGTCCTACCCTTCAGTCCAGGCTAGCATGGGAGAGACTGTCACCATCGCAATACATGTAAGGAAAAGGTGTATGCCACAACGAAAATCAGGTTATTGTAGGAAGGATGGTAGAGGGAGGAGCATGCATGCCAAGTAGGCACCCAGGAGTATCCCTGCAGCCTGGTGACGGTGTGCACGCACAGAGGGGGTGAGGGGTACGACTGAGCCTCAGGTAGCAAGTATCAGTATGTGTAGACACATATACTCATACATAATATTACATATATTATTTATGTATGACATAGTACATTTTACATATGTGTCTGAATCAAGGAATAAATAAAATGATGTTAGATAAACAATATACAAATAATACATTCAATACATAAATATAGTGAAAATTATGTAGTTGTCAGAGAACGGCAAAGCAAAGAATGAAAAGTAAGAGACACTAGATGAAATGACTGCTTATGTCAAAAATTGTAAATAATTTATAAAACAACCACTATGACTTACAAGTGAAGTTAGTAGGATCACAGGATATAGGGTTAATATAAAAAAATCAATTGTATTTTTATATATTAGCACCAGCAAACAATTGGGAAATTAAGTTTTAAAACAAAAAAAATTTTTTTGAGACAAAGTCTCACTTTGTCACCCTGGCGTCATAGGTCACAGCAACCTCAAACTCGGGCTCAGGCGATCCTCTTGCCTCAGCCTCCTGAGTAGCTAGGACTACAGGTGCCTGCCGCAACGCCTGGCTATTTTTCTTTTTTAGAGATGGGGTCTTATTCTTTTTTTTTTTGGAGTTTTTGGCCAGGGCTGGGTTTGAACCTGCCACCTCTGGCATATGGGGCCAGCGCCCTACTCATTTGAGTCACAGGCGCTGCCCCGGGGGTCTCATTCTTCCTCAGGCTGGTCTTAAACTCTTGAGCTCAAGCAGTCTACCTGCCTCCGCCTCCCAAAGTGCTAGGATTACAGGTGTGAGCTGCCATGCCCAGTTCTCAAAACAACTTTATTTTAAAAAGCATCAGAAAAATATAACATAGGAATAAATTTAACAAAAGATATATAAGACTTCTACACTGAAAACCATAAAAGATGGCCGAGAGAAACCAGAAAATACCTGAATAAATGGAGAGATATACTATGGTCATGGGTTAGTTGAATTAATATTGTCAAGATGTCAGTTCTTCCCAAATTGATCTATAGGTTAAACACAATCCCAGCCAAAACTCCAACAGATGTTTTGTTGTTGTTTTGAGACAAGGTGTTGCTCTATTGCCGGTGGCATCATCACAGCTCACTGCAACCTCAAACTCATGAGTTCAAGTAATCCTCCTGCCTCAGCCTTCTGAGTAGCTAGGACTACAGGGGTGCACCACCGTGCTTAGATAGTCCCATATTATTCAAAAGCCAACTGTATGTGGAAACATAAAGGACTCATAGTATTCAAAGAAATTTTTAAAATGAAGCACAAAGTTGAAGAATGTTACTACCTTATCTCAAGGTAGAGCTATGGTAATGGAGCAGTGTGGTCAAGATGGAAGTATAGACACAGATCAATGAACAAAACAGAGTCCAGAAATAGACCCCCTCACATATGAGGTCTGTCCAGAAAGTATCCCACCATGGTTAATATAATGAGACCCATTTGCATGACATCCATGTCACCTGGCAGCCAAGGCAAGTGGTCTGGAATGCACTTGCGTGAACACTGGGTGCCTTCACTGTACCAGTCAGTGGGGCACTAGATGCTGCTGGGTGAGCAGGTGCACTGTGTGGCCATCTCATTCAAAATGACTGAGCGAGTAGCACCACAAATCTGCATCAAATTTTGTGTTAAGCTTGAGCATTTCTCTGCAGAAACTATTCAGATGATTCAGAAGGCTTTCGGGGACAATGCAATGAATGCAGTGCAAGTAGAAGTATGGCACAAATGCTTCAAAGATGGTTGAGAAGCTGTTGAAAGCAATCCACGCTCGGGAAGGCTTGGAACAAGCAGAACACTAGAGAGTGCTGAACCTGTGTCGTTTGCAGTCAGCAAAGATCAGTCACTGACAGGACGAGGAATAGATGCTGGGCTGGGGAGTCTAAAAACTTCTAAAGATCAACACAGGATCTTTGCATGAAAGGAACATGTTATGGCAAAATGCATTACACGGCTTCTGCTACCAGAGAAGAAAGGACGTTGTGCTAAATTTGCTAATGACTCGCTTCAAACTGCTACCAATGAGCCAGATTTCCTCGAGAAGGTCCTAACCAGAGATGAATTGTGGACCCACAGCTATGATCCAGAAACAGAGGCCCAGTTGTCCTAACGGAAGTTGCCTGGTTCTCCACACCTGGAGAAGGCACCACAAAGTCACAGCAAGATCTAGACCACGTTGACTGTTTTCTTATTAGAAGGTGTTGTCCATCACCAGTGCTTGCCTCCAGGCCAAACAGTTAATAAGGAGCACGTGGTCCTACCTCAGTGGGCTTCCTGGTCTAGAGGGCAACTGGTGACTGGCAGCTTCATCGTCATAAGGCATCACATCTCATGCATAGTTTTTTGGTGAAACATCAAATCGTGCAGGTGACTTGTCCCCTCTACAGCCCAGATTTGACACCCTGAAACTTCTGGCTTTTCTCTAAACTATAATAAAAGCACATTTGAAAGGGAAGAGATTTCAGACCATTGATGAGACTAAGGAAATTATGACAAGGCACTAATGGCGATTCCAGCAAAAAATTTTGCAGAGTTTGAGGAGTGGAAGAAACAGTGGGAGAACTGTGTGAGGTCCCGAGATGCCTACTTTGAAGGGGACTGAGGCATCATTGTCCTATGTACAGTGCTTCCCGTATCTTGTATCTTCTTCAATAAATGTCTCTATTTTTCATATTACATGGATAGATTCCTTCCAGACAGGCCTCATATATAATCAGTTGATTTTAGATGAAGGTGCCAAGGCAATTCAATAGACAAAATAGAATCTTTGCAACAAGCAATGTGGATTTCAGTATCGGGGGGAAAAAAGGAACCTCCACCCTTGCCACACATCATAATAGAAAATTAAATCAAAATGGAAATAGGCCTAAATGTAAATGTCAAAACGCACAACTTTTAGACAGAAACATTGAAGAAAATCCTCGCAACCTTGGGAGGGAGGTAGAGGTTTCTTAGGACACAAAAAATATTAGCCATAAACAGGTAAATTGGATCTTACCAAATTTAAAATTTTTGTTGTTAGGAATATGAAAAGACAAGTGATGGAGGGGAGAAAATATTCACAATACGTGTATCTGATAAAGGACTTGTATGCTAAATATACTTCTGAATACTCATTGTATTATCTATTATTGAGTAACAAATTACCAACTCAGCGGCTTCAGTCATGTATTTATTATCTCACAGTTTCTGTGTGTGGAAAGTTCAACCACAGTTGAGCTCAGTTTTCTGCATCAGGGTCTTTTGTGAAGCTTACAATAAAGATGCTGGCCAGGACCAGGGTCTCATCTGAAAGTTCAACTGGAAAAGTATCCATTTCCAAGCTCCTATGAGCGGTAACAATATTCAGTTCCTTGCAGACTGTTGGCCTTAGCTCACTGCTACATGGGCCTCTCCAACTTGCTAGCTTGCTTCATCAAAGCTAGCAAGACAGTCTTCTAGTAAGGCAGAAGTACGAAGACAGAAGCCTACCCATGAAGGTGATATCCCATCCCCCGTGCTGTATTCTGTGGGTTGGAAGCAAGCCAATAGGTCCAGCTGATAGGCAAGTACAAGAGCACCAGGAGCAGGGATCACTGGGGGGCCATCTCAAGGGTCTTCATGCCACATTCATACTCTTAAGTGCAACAAAAATCCAATCAAGATATGGGCAAGAGATTTATATAGTCACTTCACAAAAGAGGATGTATGGATGGGTAATAAACACATTATTATAAAAGCTATTAGTCCTGAAGGAAATACGAATTAAAACTACAATGAGAAACCATTACATACCCACTAGAATGACTAAAATGATCAAAAAATGAAAAAAAAAAAAATTAAAGACATGCCAATAGCTGATGAGGACATGAAGCAACTAGAACTCTCATACCTTGTTGCAGGAATGCAAAATGGTCCGGCCAACATGCAGAATAGGCAGTTTCTCGTGTTAGACATACACCCACCAGATAAGCCAGCCATTCTACAATTTGGTATTTACCCAGCAGAAACGATAGCACATTCGTACAGAGACTTGACCACAAATATTCATACCTTTATTCACCATGGTCAAAAATTGGAAACATTCCAAATGTTCATCAGCACAGGAATGAACAGACAAAATGTGGCATATCCGTGTAATGGAATCGCCACTTAGCAATGCAAATGAACAAACTACTGGTATATTCAACAAAATGAATGAATCACACAATTGTTATATTAAGTGAAGTGATCCAAGTGCAAAAAAGCATATGCCATACGAGTCCATGTATATAAAATTCTGGAAAATATGTCACTATACTGACATTGTAACAAAAAATTGATCACTGGTTACCTGGGACTACACATGGGACAAGGGACAAAGCACAAAGAGTTAAGGGGGGGAGGCATGAGGAAACTTCAGGATAACAGAAATGCTTGTACCTTAATTGTAAAGGTGATTTCAGTTTAAGGCCAGAGGTTCCACAGATTAGGGGATTAAAAAGGGATGAAGAACTGTTCACAGTAATCTGGCCAGTCGTGGTGGCTCAACCTGTAATCCCAGTGGGAGTTTTCAGACGCTGACGTGGGCACCTCTTGAGCCCAAGGGTTTGAGACCAGCCTGAGCAACATAGTGAAACTCGAAGGCTCCATCTTCACCCAAAAAATAAAAGAGAGAGAGAATGTAAATATTTAGCTCCTAGTAAGTCATGTTAAACACAAAGCTCATATGAATAATAAAATATTTTGATATAAAATAAATTTAGTAAAAAAAAATTGTAAAATTTTTGTTTAGTAGAAAAAAATTTGGATTTACTTGCCAAAGGCAGGAGACATACATATTTCAGACGCTGGCTAATAACCTCAGAACCCGAATTTGGAGGGTAACAAGCTAAGCATGCTGACCCTAAGCACGTGTAGGGTTCCTCCTTCCTCTCTTCTATGCCAGGCTCTAATCAGACCAAGCCGCAATCATTCAATAGATTTTTTTTCTTTTTTTTGCAGTTTTGGCTGGGGCCAGGTTTTAACCCACCACCTCTAGTATATGGGGCCAGCGCCCTACTCTTTTGAGCCACAGGTGCTGCCCTCAATAGATATTTTATTAACCAGCTACATAGCAGGTTCCTGGCATGTACAAATATTAAGTAAATATTTGCTGAATCAAAGACTATCTTTGAAAGCTACCATTGTCTACTTTTTTTGGAAATTGGAAGATAATTTAACAGAGAATCCAGACAAAGGCCTCTTGGGGTTAAACCGTTTTCTCACCTCTTATTTAGTAACACTGCCTTTGAAACAGGTTTTCAACTGACTTGTTGAACTGTTGAAATTGGTTGCCACTCTCTGAAAAAATACTGTAAAATAAATTATCTCTAAAGGAAATCATAAATAAATGTTAAAGAGGAACTAACTTCATCATACAGCAACTGAAATTGTTACATAAATATCACCCTGAACAAAACCTTTTCCCCAGATATGTAGATTAAAGTAAGTCAGAAGAATTAATAGTTATGGTGTTGAATATGTTATATTGTTGAGTGTTTTCCAGATTTCTCCACCACTAGTGAAAGTCCATTGTTTTTGCATAACGGAGAGTAACGTTGTAGGGTGGCAGCAGAGCTGCAAAGTTCTGAGCCAGTCTCAAGTGCTTCCGTGACTTCTCCTCCTCCGATAGAGTCCATTAACGTAAAATTTGTGCTGCCATTATTTCTTTGCACACTCACTCTTTCCTTCATAATGTTAATTCCAACACTGAAGGAAAAGTGACTATAATCATTTCTAAACAGGAATGAGGTCCAGGAAGGCACGATTAAACTGGATGAAATAACCTCCTCTCAATCCATTTACGCTGTTAAAGTCAACTGTTAACCCTCCAGGCTTTAACTGAGTTAGTAATGAATGATTCTTTTCCATCGAATATCTTCTGAATTCCTCCTAAGTGTCAGACGTAGACAAAGCAAGATGATACGAGGAGTCTGCTTGTGGGATTTGGGGTGGGGGGCAAAAACCTACCTAATGGGTCCCAGTGATGGCCACATGGATAGCCAGGACTCGAGCATTACAAAGTGACCCATGTAACCTAAAACAGTTGTTTCCCCTTAATTTTTGAAATTTTTGAAAATGGGAAAAAATAGAAGAGACACAAAAGTAAATTCCAACCCAAAGTGTTGAGCTCCACATAGAAGCATGTGGATTGAAAGAAGTAATTAACCAGACAAGTTATGAGATGTGATTAAGGATCAGGGAGGGAGGGGGACAGGGAGGAAATACTGATGATGAGTACACTAGTCCTCGGTTCTGTTATTAGTCACATCATAGCTGGTATTAATTACCACTGCCTTCTTCCACTACCCGTTCTGTACCCCCTTTGCTCTTAGGAAGCACCTCAGATGCTTGTGGTTCTTTACCTGGCAACGTCACCCAGACCTTCACTCCTGAAGGGTCTGGGCCATTTGTAGTCTGCCTGGATTGGGTTGTTGTAATTTCCCATTGATGTGAAGCGGTTGTCCAGTTTCACCTTGGTAATCCGGATCAATCACCCCAACCAATGCTTTAACTCCTCCTTAACCAGCTGACTCAGAGGCAGAGGGAAGCCTGGAGTGGCAGGTGGCAGTCTTATGTCTCAGGCAGGGGAATCCTGGTTGTGTCTCCTGGGGGACATTCCTCTCTCCAGAACTAAGACCTCTAGGCCAATAGGGCATGAGTCACAGAAGCGGGAAGGGGATATGTTGCCAATAGGTCACTAGGGGTAATGGTGGTGCCACTCCCATTTTCCACCCCTTCACTCTGGCTGTGGGAGAAACCGCAGCACATATTGGAGGCAGAATCAAGGCACATCCAGCCCCCTGGATAACCTCGCCCCTATGCTGCAAGGTGGTGTTGCCTTAGTTGGTGCTGTCACAGAGTATTCAAAAGGCCATTTAATTTGTACCCATTGAAATGCAGAGGGAAAGAAAGGCCATCCTACCATTCCATCAAGCTGGCTGCGCAGGCTGGTGGGGAACACTGTAAGACCACTGAACCCCGTGGGCGTGAGCCTGGTGCCACGCCGGGACGGGAGCTCCTTTGTCAGAGCAGTGCTGTATGGATACCGTGATGGCGGAGTAGGCAGCCTGTAAGCCCTGGGAGGGAGATTTGGGCAGAAACATTGCATATTGGGAAGGAGGGTCTATACCCAGGGCCAGTTAAGTTTCTGCTCCAGTAAGGACAAGCCACCCCCCTTTCCATGATGGAAGTGGTCCAATGTAACCAACCTGCCACCAGGTAGCCAGCTGATCACCCTGAGCGATGGTACTATAGCAGAGGCTCAGTGCTGGTGTCCACTGCTGGCAGGCTGGGCACTCAGCAGGAGCTATTGCCAGGTTGGCCTTGTTGAGTGGAAGTCTATGTTGCTGAGCCCGTGAATAACCTCCATCCCTGCCACCATGGCCTCTCTGTTCGTGGGCCTATTGGATGATGACAGGGGAGGCTAGTGAGAGAGTCTGACTGGTTTCCAGAGAATGGGTCATTATATCTGCTTGATTATGAAAGTCCTCCTCTGCTGAAGTCATCCTTTGGAGAGCATTCACCTGAGACACAGTATCATCACATCTTTTGTCCACTCAGGGAGGTCCATCCACATGCCTCTTCAGCACATTTCTTTGTCACCAATTTTCCAATCATGTTTCTGAGCATCCCACCAAACCACTGGCACAGCCCTGAATCAGTATGTAATTGCACATCTGGCCATTTCTCCTTCCAAGCAAAGTCAGGGGCCCTGCCCAAAGTTCTGTCCACTGGGAAGATGTCCCTTTACCACTGTCCTTCAGGGATGTGCCAGAGGGGCTGTAGTGCTGCAGCTGTCTACTTTCTGATGGTGCAGAGCCACGTGTCAGCCAGGCCTGAGTCTTCTCTCCCTCTGTCCACTGCTCGTGGGCATCCTCTGTGAGGCCACAGCTACAGCTGGGGGAGAGAAGGCAGCGTAGCAGGAGTGGGATGTGGGCATTTGGGCTGCCTCATGTAACTGTGCCTCTAGAACCTGCTCAGGCCTGATCACATATGTCCCATGTCCCTCTGACAATGCAACACTGCTATGCATGCTCAGCTTCATGGCTTGGTGGAACAGATAGCACCCAGTTCATGACAGACGCCTGAGGTCCCACGCTAACCTGGTGACCCCAATGCAGTTCAGGAGGTGTCTCTGGAAAGGAGAGGAGTTATCTGCAGAGGCTGGCAGGGCCTGGCTCAGAAGTCCTTACCCTGAGCTGTGATTCATCTAACGGGCCTGACGCACAGGCTCCAGGCAGCATGCTCACCTGGCAGTGACACTTCCTGTACCACTGGGGTTGCTGGCCAACCTGGCAGAGCAGCCTGCAGCAGGACCTTCTCTTCTAGCCGCCACACTAGCAGCTTTTCAAGTCACTCTATAGCTGGCCCAGTGTCACACCCCGTGTGAGGCCAAGTTGCCTCCAAAATCCAGATAGGCCTACTGGGCACTGTGCTTCTCATTTGGCTATGGGACAGTCAGGTGTGACAACTTCTCCTTCACTTTAGAAGGAGTGTCTCAACGACTGAAGCCCTAGAAATTTCACAGAAGTGGAAAGCCTGAGAACTACAGTCACACTCATCTCCCACCCTGGGACCTGCAAGTGTCCAACCAGTGATTCCATAGTGGTCCCTGCTTCTCACTCACTACGTCCAGTCACCACAATGCCCTCAGTGTGATGGGCCAGGTTGAGTCTATGGCAGAGAAAGGCAGCCAGATCCCTAGACACCAGATTATGACACAGAGCCGGACAGCCAATGTGCCCCTGAGGCAGGACAGCAGGACGCTGCTGGCCTTATCAACTGCAAGCAAACTGCTTCTCGTGGGCCTTACGGACAGGGATGGAGAAAAGGGTGTTTGCAAGATCAGTAGCTGCAGGTACCAGAAAATGTGTTAATTTGCTCAAACTGTGGAACCACATCTGGTACAGCAGCTGCGATTGAAGTCATGATCCACTGCCACTCTCTGGGATCCAGCTGTCTTCTGCACAAGCCACATAGGAGAATTAAATGGGAATGTGGTGGGAGTCACCATCCCTGCATCCTCCAAGTCCTCAATAGTGGCACTACTCTCTGCAGTCCTTCTAGGGACATTGTGTTGTTTGATTTACTGTTTTCCTGGGTAGGAGAAGCTGTAACGGCTTCCACCTGGCCTCTCTGTCCACAATGGCCTTCACTGCACACGTTAGGAATCCAGTGTGGGGCTTCTACTGAGTATATATGTGCGTTCAGGAACTGGGGAAAGGCCCACAGGATGGGTTCAGGAACCCACTGGACCCACTGCGAGTCAGGCTTGAGCTAAAACTCCATTGATTACCTGACCTCCTGAGCCCCTGTTCTAGCTGGAGGGCCACAGTGCCATTTCAGGTCCCTTGGGATCAAAGTTCTGAGCCAGTGTCCAGTTGTCTGAGCCAGTTCTGAGCCAGTTTCCAGTCATCTCCCAAAGGTCTGATTATTTCCCTTTCCCCAGTGGGCAGTTGCCCTGGTAAACACTGTAGCCTCGCTGGGGATGGTTGGACTAAAGATGAGCAGTTTCGGCATTTTCTGGGGAAAGGACCCGGCTTCCCCTTCACTCAAGGGACTCTGGGTCTATAAACTGGCTCAAGTCTGGGAATTGTGAGGGAGGGGCCATGAATCTGTTTTATGATTCTAATTAGACTTTCAGTCACTTGGCCTGAAGGTTTTCTGCCTATACAGATCAAGTAAGAACTTAGTAAGCGGCCTACGTATTTCACATCTGGAACCACCAGGGTTAACTAGCCAACACCACAGGTCTTGGTAAGTCGGTCGGCTCTACCTGCTGCTTTGACTCTGCCGCCATCATGGCACCCACCTGACCTTGTCATCGATGGCTGAGAGCCACACCTGGCCCCTGCCACCCAGGAGCCAATTATTCCAACTTTAAGTTTTCCAGTTGAGTGGCTGTGGTTCCCAGTGCAGGGTCCAGTGCACAGGGAAGAACAGTGAGGAGCTCCCCGGGGACACTGGGGCTCCCTGCACAAATCTTTCCCTCCCGGTGTTTATGAAAGCTGTGTCTTCTGCACCCTTCCAGTGAGGGTGAGACCAGCCTCCTCTGGCATTCCAGTCTCCCCAAGCCTTCGAATCCCTTCCTCTACAGAACCTGAAGAGACCTGGCATGTCCAGCCTGCTGGTGGTGGGCCGTCTTTTCACCCTTGTTTCTGCCAACCAGCCAAACTGTTAGCACCTACCAGACCCCCAGGCTGCAGCATTAATGCAGAATCTCTGCTTAAACGGCCCATATCAACAGAATTCGGCATGATTCAACTTTATTTTCCTCCCGCCCCTATCCTACACCCTTAGTATCTGTTCCCACACCTGTTCCTGGATTTCTGCTTATGCAAGTTAGAAAACTCAAGTAGCTTTTTGGGGGTAAGGCACAACTCTTCATGGGCCAAAACTTTGTACCGCATCTTCAGGGTCCTGCTGGGACTTGAATATAGTTATTAGTGTGGAAGCAAAGGGGGGTGGGAGTTGGGGGCAGGTCCTGAGGAGAAATCAGCCTTGTTTTGCTTCCGCAGCTGCAGGGAAGGGGTGGGTGTCTTCACCATCTCCTAAGGCAATGCAGGGTACTCCTTCTGACACAGGTGGCAAGGGCTAGGGAGGCCACTTCTGCTAGCAAAAAAGACTCATCAGAATTTAGGAGCTCAGTGGCTCCACCCTCATCAGGATCTTTCCACACGTCTTTATCCCAATTTACAGGATCCCATCCTTCCTTCACCAGCACCCTCACCTGCCAGCAGACACCCTGTGGGGCTGAGAGGTCAGCTTTCATTGTAATTCAGCAAATCCAATGGTCAGGGCATCAGGAGGGGAGATTCTGGCCCGGGACACACTGAGCAGCTCTTATGCTATTTATGCAAATGTAAAGCCAGAAATTTAAATCCCTGAGCTCATCCTTTCCTTTCATCACTTCAACAACATTAGAAGCAGCTGACCGACCTCATTAGATTTCTTAGCTTTCCACAGATGTCAGAAGGTATCATATGCAGAGTCACCAAGTGCCTTGCTCCTCACAACTGGTTGATCAGAGGTGTCACATGCAGATTTTTGCATATCTCACACTATAGACTCTCAGTACTATTAGTAGATGCCATATCATTCTTGAGTCTGATGTCTGGAATTAGACAGCCAATTCCAGAAATACCAATACCAATTAAGGAAAATCATTTTTAAAAACTGTGTTCCTCTAGAACCACTCCTGGCACCAAAATCTGTATTAGGATTCTCAAGAAAGAGAGAGAAACAATAGAAGATGATTGATTGATTGAGAGATAGATAGATCTCTTCTTTTGTTCTGTCTGCACCCCCAACTGGAGAGTGCCCAGCCCCATTCAGGCAGATCTCCCCCACTCAGCACATACCAGTCTGCTCTGCAATCGCCCTCCCAGACACCCCCAGAAGTGATACTTTGCCCACCCTCTAGGTATTCCTAAATCTATGCAAGCTGATACCTGAAATTAACCATTGCTAACACTCCAGCTACGGGGAGCAAAGGGACTAGAAAGGGCAAGACCAGAGGGTCAGAAGCTGCCCCACTGGTCAATAGCATGGAAGCCTGAGCCAAGGGGATGGAGCCGAGGGGATGGAGACACTGGATTGCCTCACAAGAGCCTAAGATGACAAGATGGGAGGACTCGGGACAGTTTACCATGGTCTGTGTTTGAATCATGTATAGACAACTCAAATGGAAATGAGCAGGTAGGCGGAGCTCAGGGAGCAGGGCTGGGATGGAGGCCTGGATGTCCCAGGCACATGGGGGTGGGAGTGTGCTGAAGCGGTGGGAGTTAGAAGAGAAGGCAGTGCGGCTCCCGTCCAGCCCGGCAGACTCACATCATGCTTTACTCTGAGAGGATGTCCTTGCAGAGCAGAGAATGGCTCAGAGAAGCCAGCAGGATGCATAGAAGCTGCGGGTTCGGGACACTAAATTATTCAGGAGCTTCTTACCCCGTATTTGAGGCTGATTTATTTCCTGCAGTAGCTATTTAAGACTTTTTTTGAAGGGCAGCGCAAACTCATATCCGACCTCAGTGCATAAAGGAGTCCTTTCTTGGTGGTCGTTTGATGATGAAGTTTTCAGGCTGGAGTTTCCCCTTCATCCAAAATACTGTGTTTTGCCGCACCTGGGCACAATTACGTAAAACAAACATTAATAATTTAGTATTTTTCAATAACAAAAACTCTTACTTTCCAGGCATTCTCTCAATAACACTCAGTTCCGGGCCTTCTGTTCCCGCAGCCCCAGACTGGTTGCAGTGGCTTGCAATGGCCTGCAGTAGACAGGACCCGCCTAGGAAAACCCGGCACCTGTCTACTGCAGCATGCTCATTTAGTTCTCCCCGGGGAAATCCATCTGGATTATCCAGAGGTTTGGGAGGTGGGTTTTGTCTGATTTTGCTGCATCAAACAAGCCTGGTGCTGACAGACTGAGAGAGCAGAAGGTGTCCTAAACGCAAGCCCCTCCTCTGTGCAAGTGGAAACCCTTGCCGGAGCCTTTCTCTCTCCTTGCCTCCCCCACTGGCTTTTCCCGGCTGCCTAAAATAGCTAGAATTAAGTCTGGCATAAGTCTGTTGAGCCTGTAAGAAAACATCACCATGAAAGGACAACTGATGACCATCAGCTTCAAATTATTCGTGCTGACAAATCCATCTCTCTTTTGACCCTGTGAACATTTAGGTACACACCTAAAACGCTTTCAAAGCCCTCAAAGTCGACTGAGTGTTATATAAAAAGCAATTTCATCTGTCTTTTTCTAGTGTTCTGACTCTCTTCCTCTCTAAGGAATAATGGATATCTTACTAAGACAAAACCTGTGCAAATATATTCAACCTCACTAAATATTACATGAAAACATTTTTATTTTAGGCCACTCCCATTCACCCATTATCAGTGGAAGTAGCGTAACACATTAATTTGCTTCCATTTTTATTCTCTACCAACTTCTGTAGTGATGGTCAGGGGTCCTTTTAGTCTGCGGGCCACTCTGACAGACATACTCCCGTTGCCACCCATTCCTGCCTCCTCAAATCAAGCCATCAGAGTTTCAGGTGAAACTGGCGGTGCTTCTAATCACTACACACTAACTAGGAATTTCTTTTTTTAATTACATTACGATAAGAAATACAGACTTTTAAAATAGGGTGAAAGACACTTCCACTGTGTACCACCAACCCTTTTTTTTTTTTTTTGAGACAGAGTGTCACTACGTCACCCTCAGTAGAGTGCTGTGGCATCACAGCTCACAGCAACCTTAAACACTCAGGCTTAAGTGATTCTCTTGCCGCAGCCTCCCAAGTAGCTGGGACTACAGGTGCCCGCCACACAATGCCCGACTATTTTTGGTTGCAGTTGTCATTGTTGTTTAGCAGGCCCACACCAGGCTTGAACCCACCAGCCTCAGTGTATGTGGCAGGGGCCCTAACCACTGAGCTATGAGCGCCAAGCCACCAAACTTTTTTTTTTTTTATTCCGGATTGTGAATTAATTGTTTAATATTTCTGTATTTTTTATTTCCAACTATTACAAGGGTACACATATTTTGGTTATATAATTTACATTTGTACATTTTATTTTATTTTTTTTATTAAATCATAGCTGTGTACATTAATGCAATCATGGGGCACTATGCACTGGTTTTATACATAATTTGAAATATTTTCATCAAACTGGTTAACAGAGCCTTCATGGCTTTTTCTTAGTTATTGTGTTAAGACATTTATATTCTACATTTAGTAAGTTTCACATGTACCCTTGTAAGATGCACCGTAGCTGTGGTCCCACCAATCACTCTCCCTCCACCCACCTCCCTGGATCTTTTCTTTTGATCTGATATGACATAGTCT
>CAUYPK010069336.1:0-16973 GCA_963574355.1 Loris lydekkerianus | reverse complement strand
TCATGCCACGGTGACTGGGAAAATGCCAGGAAGGCTATGTTGAATATTGGGATGAAAATGTGTCAAATGGTTTATGAAGCTAGTATATGATGCCCCATGATCATATCAATGTACACAGCTATGATTCAATTAAAAAAATAATAAAATAAAGAAAAAAAAAGAAGATTCTAATGTATCAATTGGGGGATTAGGTTTTATACAGAAAAGATAGGGGATTGTTGACATAGTTAAGGTAGTGTGAAAGTGAAAACAATTCAAGACAGAAAACTGAATAGGAATTGTGCAAGTCTGCTTAAGATGCTCTAACAGAGTACTTTAGACTGGGTGGCTTAGGCAACAAACCGTTTTTCACGGTGGAGCCCAGGAAATCCAAGATCAAGGTGTTAGCTGATGGAGTTCTTGGCATTCTTCTTGCTTTGCAGATAATTGCCCCCTTGCTGTGGCCCTGCTTGGCTAAAAAGCAGCTCTGGTGTCTCTTCCTCTTTCTATTAAGCCTCACTATGAGTCCCACCCCCATGACCTCATCTAAACCTACTTATCTCCCCAAAGTCCTGTCTCCTAATACCATCACATTGGGGGTTAGGATGTCAACATATGAACTGGGATGAAATGGGGCCAAAAGTAACAACCCATAATGGGGATTTTTTTTATACTGCTTTAAGTTAATATTAATATAAAGACCCTAACATATAAGGATGAAATGAAGAATGATAAAGGGCATAGACTGAAGAGGATCAGGTGATTTTTCAGATGAAAATTTTTGTAAGGCTTTTGGTTGACATGTTAGTGCTACTAACATCTACCAAGGTGACCAGAATAGGGAATTAGATGTTTTGCTCTTGCAGAGGTAATCATCCATGTAAAGATAATGAGCTTAGCTTTAAACTTTGAGTTTATGCTTTCTATGAAACATACAGTTCAGAGATAGTAGTAGAACTTAATGATTTTTCTAGTCAATTAGAAAACAGCTATGGATTTTAGGATTATACTCATCCAGTTTTTGTTTCTACATTTATTATGATCTGTTAGAGCTGGAAATCAATATATCCTCAGAAAAGTCTACTAAATTGTAGAAGTCTGAGCTTCTTGAATGTAAATGATACTAAGATACTAATTGGTCACATTTGTGCAATGCTTTGTGGTTACAGAGCACTTTCAATATTTATTATCACATTTAGAATCCAATCTTTGTGACAATCTCACATGGTAGGTGGACTAGGTATTCTTTTTTTATTTCAACAACAAAAAAAATAGGCTTAGCAAATTTCAGAGTTTTAGGGCAGATGAATGAAGAGGTGCAAACAGTAATTCCACGCCTTCAGCTTCCCATGTGTGTATGATGTTCTTCTTTAGCTTTTGCCTCAGTTTCTAGAAATTTATTTCTTCCCTCCTTCTACACACCCAGGTTCTATGGTCCTCATCTATTCATCTATTATCATTTCAAGTCCTATTGCTTTCAGTTTATTTTATAAGCTTAAATGTGAACTAAGATTCAAACTTGTAAGGGTAAAACTTCTGATTTTTGAGGACAGGGCCTTCATGACATATGTAAAAAAGAAAGATATATATATAATGTGTTTCCTCTCATTCCCAAACTAAGGCCAAAAAGAAAACTTTGTTTCTTGAGAGAGGTAGAAACACAATAAAGTGGTCACTAGGAAAGTTGTACCCTGCCTTAACCTATAGGTTTTAATTTGAAAAAGAGTGGAAACTGCAATAATTGGTGTTGATTTGTCTTTTGTTGACATAATTTCCCCAGTCTGGGCATTATTAACCCTTTTAATTCTTAAACTGGCAGTCAACAGTTTTATTTAATTGAGCTTTTTTTCCAGTTGTTAATTCCCAGATTGCCTAGAGGAAGACTCATCCTCATGTTAAATAACAACAGCCAGAGAGGGTTTTTATTTATTTATTTTTAATTAACTCATAGCTCTGTACATTAATGCAATTATGGGATACAATATGCTGGTTTTATATACAATTTGAAAGACTTTCATCAAACTGGCTACCATAGCCTCCGCACATTTTCTTAGTTATTGTGTTAAGATATTTATATTTTACCCTTAGTAGATTTAACATTTACCCTTGTAAAATGCACTGCAGGTGTGTTCCCACCAATTACTCTCCCTCCTCTCATCCTCCCCCCTCTCCTCCCCTCTCCCTCCTCTTTCCCCTTCATCTTAGGCTATAGTTGGGTTATAGCTTTCATATGGAAGTGTGGGTGCTTATAAATTAGTTTTATAGTAGGGCTGAGCACATTGGATACTTTTTCTTCCATTCTTGAGATAACTTTGCTAAGAAGAATATGTTCCAGCTCCATCCATGTAAACATGAAAGAGGTAAAGTGTCCATCTTTTTTTAAGGCTGCATAATATTTGCTCATCATCCTTAATCATCAGAGAAATGCAAATCATAAACACGTTGAGATATCATCTAACTCCAGTCAGATTAGCCCACATCAAAAAATCCCCAAACCATTGATGGTGGCGTGGATGTGGAGAAAAGGGAACACTTCTGCACTGCTGGTGGGAATGCAAACTAATACGTTCCTTTTGGAAAAAGGTTTGGAGATCACTTAGGGATCTAAAAATAGACCTGCCTTTCAATCCTTCAATTCCTCTATTAGGTATATATCCCAGAGGACCAAAAACTACTTTACAACAAGATATTTGCACCAGCATGTTTATTGCAGCCCAATTCATAATTGCTAAGTCATGGAGAAGACCAGTGCCCATTGACCCACGAATGGATTAATAAATCGTGGTATATGTACACCAGAGAGTGTTTTACCAGGGAATGTATTCATTTTATAATTAGAATTGCTAAGGCCCAGAGGAACAGAGTGACTTTCCAGGTGCAATTAAAGTAGCACAGCTGACATATTAACTATTGGAAAAATTTTCTCAAGTATTCTAATACATTGACAAGTTGTAAGTATAATTCTGGGATAAAGGAAAATGTGAAGTAAAATCTTATAAAAGAAACAAAAAGGATCCAATAGCTTTAACTGACCCTTACATTAGAATTTTATTATTTCATCTACCCAGGTTGATTTCAGTCAACTCTCAGCGATCAGTTTACTCCCTCAAGAACCTTCATGTGTATGATGGTTTGGTTCAGAAGTAACAATCTCCACTATACTAGGAAATTTTATCTCTTTCTTGTGCATCTACATGTCTGTTTTAAATTGTATTTGCCCTTATTATTGGTCAGGTGGTCATCTTTACATTCCTTTAAATCATTTAATATAGTTAAAGACATTTCCAAGTTCTTGACATCTAGCTAGCTAATTAAATATTCTTTAAACAAATGAATATAGAACATTATGTATACATGAAGTATTATTCTTTTCCACTTTATGGGCAGTCTTTTTTATCTTACATCATATTTACTTGTATTTTTCCACAGTCTTAATCTTTTTGAAGGAAATTCTTGTGTATTTTATCTTAAAATACCATTTTCCTATCTAAATACTAACCAGACCTGACCTGCCTCACTTCTAAGATCAGACAGGATTGGGCACATTCATGGACATCGACTTAAAATATCTGTTCTATTTTCCCTAAGGTTTCCTGATTCAGTGACAATTTTTTTATATCCATAATTTATATAATCATTACTTCTTAATTCTTGATATTCTTATGAGAAACATATCTACCCAAGAAAACTTACTAGAACAATACACGACTGTATACTAGAAAATAAGACAATTAGCTAGGATGTTGGCTCACACATCCCAAAGTTAACTGGTATGTGAATGAAGGTGAATCTGAGTAAGAGGTCTTCAATAAAAACCTTTGTAATAATTTCCAACTTGCTTGAGAACACCCTTTATGTGATGAATAATTTTATTGACTGGAGAAGTAAGGTTAACATTTGATAGAGGTAAAAGAGTAATTAATAAATGAAAAAAAAGAAAATGAACAGTGAATATGAACAGTTACTTGTATTACCTTTCACAAACATTTTTAAGAAAATAGATAATATAGAAGCTGAAAAACAAAGAATTTACAAATTTATAAAAAATAAAATTGAGAAAGGACTATGAATTAACATTAATCCCAACACTAGATTTTCTATTTTTTGGCTCTTTAATATTTATAACCTGTATTTGGTATCTTTGTCCTGAATTTAAATCATAAATGGTATAAGGCTGGAAACAGTAATGAGCTTTCTACACATACAGATCAGATGAGAATTTCCAGAACAGTTAGAAAATTGTTTTCAGGGGAGATCTCCGGCCCCATATGCTGGAGGTGGTGGGTTCAAACCCAGCCCCAGCCAAAAACTGCAAAAAAAAAAAAAAAAAAAAAAAAAGAAAAAATAATTTTCAACCATTTTACTATGGAATGCTTTTCAGAAGAGAAACAATGACCATCTTTATTCAAATATTCAAGTTTATATTACAAGTTTTATTTTCCTTAAGTTGACATTAGCAAGTCACCATAAAGATGTTTTTAGATCTATTACTATATTTCATTAGCTCTACTACTGAATTGATTAAATGGCCCATCCTTAGCTCCTAAATGGTTATAAATAACAAAGAAGTTTCATTATTTTAATCATAACATAATTTGGCTGCTGTTTCCAAACCCTCCTGTCTGACCAAAAACTTTTCATTTTAAGCATGTTTTCTTCATAATGCCATTTAAAGAGCAATTAAATTCAAGACATGTAGGGACAATGCAGTACAGACTACATAGCATTAAAAAGTAAAACAGCAACAACCACATTTGTATATTCAGCAGTTCTCAATCTGTGGATTGAGACCCCTTTGTAACAATGGAAATACATCTTGGCATTAGGAAGCTTGAGAACCACTGGTATATATGATGACAATGACAACTACTTCATGACTCCTGGTTGGCTAATGAAGATTGCAAGGCACTTTTAATACTAAGATAAAAATCAATTTTACATGTGTTATCAGTGAGAGAATGTGCATCTTTAAAAAGAAATCAATGAAATACAATACATCATATTTTATTTCCAGTCTACTGCCATCTTGAGGATAGATTTCTTCCCATTAAAAAGGTTGATGCATGAATAAAAGAAAAAGAGGGGAAAAAAGACAGAGAACATTGTATTTGTGCTGTGTCTAGGTCAGACTGTATATGTGTATTAAGCACAGGAAAGCCTAAGTTTAACAGTAGAATTTAATGGCAGGATATTTTCTGGTTCACATATCAGTACCAGACCCCTGTTATTATCTTTACTGTTTAATATTTGACAGAGGGAAAGTTTTGATGGACATTGGCAGATGATAGCCCTTGTTTCTCTGTTTTTGTGTATTTGAAGTGCCATGAATGGTTTTTACATTTTTAAAGGGTTGGAAAAGAAAAAATAATAATTTTATAATAGGAAGTTTCACAAAATTCATATTTTAATGTTCATAAATAATATCAGACTGCTACCCATTCATTTACTTACTGGCTGGCTATGTTAGTGCTACAACAGCACAGTTGAGTTGCTGCGGGAAAAGCCTATGGCTGCAAAGCCTAAACTGACCTGGCCCCGAAAAAAAATTCTAAACATCTGCTTTATGTCGGGTTTTTAGTACCCTTTTTGATTTGGTCCAAATTGCATCTGGATGATAGTTTGGAATTTTTGTAATTTTCTGTTTTCAAATTAATGCGGGTATCTTCCCTTTGCATTTTTACTTGTGTTTAATTGTGCTCATTCTCAGTATATTGAGATTGAGCCAATGTGCTCTTTTTCCTCTTTCTTGTAACTCAACGTCTAATTTTCTAAATACAAGTATACTGGAATAATTTCTTTGACCTCTAAGATATTTGAAGAGCTTTTATCTTTCTGGGTATTTCAGATGGCTTAATGCATAGTATTTTTTTTTTTCATTTTGTTTTTAATTGCACATATTTTGCATTGAATTCAGAAAATGTGGCATGTATAATTTCTAACCCTATAAAGCTAATATATGATCTTTTGTGAAAACAACTTAGAAATTTGAAGAGAATAAACATTGTTAATGATATGAAAAGTTTTATTTTATATATCCATGTATAAATCTTAAAATAGATTTGTGTAGTCACGTATTACAATGAACAAATATCTCAAATATCTTCATACATATTTTTTGCTTAATTTATCTGTAAAAAAGTAGAGGCCATTGTCTTAAAACTTCTAAGTAAACTTAATAATAGAGGCTTAGATACAGAAATTATTTTAAAACTTTATTTAGCAAATATTTCAAGAGTAACTAATATGTACCAGATAAAAAAGACAAAATCCCTGCTCTGGTAAATGTCTCATGATGGGAAATCTTTTATGGAAACCAAAACAAAGCAAAACAAAGCTCTCTTTCTATACTGTGTAATTTTATTTCAATTCACATTAGTACTGTGAAGGAGATATATAAGTTACTATAGATATACAATAAGGGAATTTAGCTATTTGGAAATCTAGAATGTGTTTTTTTTCTTGTGTTTTTGTTTTAGGTGCTATATAATCTTTGGTTTCCTAGGAAGTGAGTGTGTGTTGGGGAAGAGTTGATGGCAGAAGAATAATTACAAGCAAACAAACAACAACAAAAAAATCAATCAAATGTGTGAAGGTGGCGCATGAAACTTCCTAAGTGAAAGGAGGTAAAGAGGGTTTATAGTGAAGAAAAAGAAGAGAATGACAGAAAGCATCCAAGGTTAGTTTTTGCCTGGAAGATAGGCAGAGGATTCTGGATTGTTTCCTAAGAACAAGGGAAAGAATAATGACAATTTTTCTCATTTCAAATAGATCTGTTTTTTGCAATATTCAGGATGGTTTGCAAAATATGAGCAAGATGGGTTGTCGAAAAAAGATGCAAGGGAATACACTTCATTATTACTTACAAATGATGGGGGCTATTCTCGTTTATATTTGTGAAACTGAGATATGCCCACTTAAAAGTGAATGTTGTGATCTTTATTTTTCTGTGCATCCCTAATGAGTT
This sequence comes from Loris lydekkerianus, assembly GCA_963574355.1. NCBI lineage: Eukaryota > Metazoa > Chordata > Mammalia > Primates > Lorisidae > Loris > Loris lydekkerianus. Next base: position 10,030 of record CAUYPK010069336.1, on the reverse strand, counting down.
TTCCGTGACTTTTCTGTTTATTTTTTCAAGGTCTCCTGATACATCATAGTTACTTTAAATAGCATACTGTTCAGTGAATATATACTTTTATGTAAATAATAGTGTGCTATTTCCTATTTTTGTCCTTCTTTCTAATTACAGACAAATAAAAAGGAATGTCTCTGTCACCAGTCACTCTTGAAGGGAACTACGGGATATTTTCTTTGCAATATATGCCCAGGATCAAATTTAGCCATAAATCCTATTTGCTTATCTCAGCCATGGCCTACTTGTCATGAGCAATGGATGCAAAATTATATTCTCATGGCTTACCGACACCTCACATTACTCAGTTTTCTAATTTTTAAAATATATTTGGTATAATTGATAACTTAAAAAAAATTACATATTTTTCAAACATACCTAAAACTCAGGGAGTTAAATGGGCTCCCTTCTGTTAATAGTTATTTACATTTACTTTATTTAATTTTTAAGATTGTTTTGATGAAATGTTTAAATTAGAATCTAAATGTACTAGTTTCCTCTTGCTGCTGTAACAAGCTGGCACAAATTTAGAGGCTTAAATTAGTATAGATTTTTTTGCCTTATGGCTCTAGAAGTCTAGAATAAGTCTCCCTCAGTTAACATCAAGGTGTTGACAGGACCACACTACATTACTCATTGGATGTTGTCCCCATCTTAACATTTAAAACACCTGTGATTGATTACATTGGTCCTACCTAAATCATACAAGTTAATCTAGCAGCATCAATTCCATATGGAACTTAATTCCCATTTTACAATGTACCACAATGTATTTACAAATTGGGGAGGGGAGGTGGTCACCAGGCAGACAACTTTGGAAGGTTATTTATTCTGCCTAGCACAGACAAATGTCATCTACAAATGATTCATCTCTAGAAATTAAGGGAATTTTTTATTATAGCCATATTAGCAGGAGTTTTTTCTTCTTCTAATCAACATTTTAAAAAATTTATTTTTTGATTGTTATGTCACTTCAGTATTTTTTTAATCAATATAAGCTTTATCATAGCCACTTTTTTCATGAAACTGAATTGTTGAAAATATCCAGTCTATTGCCTTGCAAAATGTCCCACTTTTTGAATTTGCTCTACTGTTTCCTCATGTTGATATTTAACATGCTCTATTCTTCGTAATTTCCTTTAATAGCTAAAGGCCAAATAAGATTCAGAGATTCAAGATCAATGTATTTGGGAAAAATACTTGTCAGGTGATCTAATATATTTCACACTATATCACAATAGAATTCTCATAATATTTCCCTACCCCTTTCACATTGAATTAAAATTCCATTATTTATTCATATGGTTGAAATTTTCCCAGTAACAAATAGTCATTTCACTATCTCTACTTGGCCACTGTTAGAATCTTGGTGGCTTTCTTTTCTTTTCTTTTTTTTTTTTTTAATTAAATTATAGCTGTGTACATTAATGAAATCATGGGGTACGATGTGCTGGTTTTATATACAATTTAAAATATTTTCGTCAAACTGGTTAACATAGCCTTCACGGCATTTTCTTAGTTATTGTGTTAAGACATTTATATTCTACATTTAGTAAGTTCCACATGTACCCTTGTAAAATGCACCGTAGGTGTGGTCCCACAAATTACTCTCCCTCCATCCATTCTCCCCCCTCTCCACCCCTCCCTTTCCCCTTGCCCCATATTCTTGGGCTATAATTGGGTTATAGCTTTCATATGGAATGTAGGTGCTGATAAATTAGTTTCATAGTAGGACTGAGTACATTAGATACTTCTTCAATTCTTGAGATACTTTGCTAAGAAGAATTTGTTCCAGCTCCATCCATGTAAACATGAAAGAGGTAAAGTCTCCATCTTTCTTTAAGGCTGCATAATATTCCATTTGCAGGTCAATGGGCACTTGGGCTTCTTCTGTGACTTAGCAATTATGAATTGGGCTGCAATAAACATTCTGGTACAAAAATCTTTGTTATACCATGATTTTTGGACTTCTGGATATATATCTAGTAGAGGAATTGTAGGATCAAATGGCAGGTCTATTTTTAGTTCTCTAAGCATTCCCCAAACATCTTTCCAAAAGGAACATATATGTTTGCATTCCCACCAGCAGTGTAGAAGTGTTCCCTTTTCTCCACATCCACACCAACATCTCTGGTTTGGGGATTTCATGATGTGGACATCATCTTACTGGAGTTAGATGATATCTCAAAGTAGTTTTGATTTGCATTTCTCTGATGATTAAGGATGATGAGCATTTTTTAGTCAGAGAAGCCAAGTATGTACAGAGACTGCATGGGGTCACAAAGAAAAAGTTCATGAGGAAGTTCATGCAAAGTTTAGTTTCTTTGCAGCTACCATCTCAGTGTATCTGTTGCCAAGCTTCTGAGAGAGCCTCAGAGGGCCGCTATTGTTGGCTAAGGGGGCCTGCATTTGAAAAGATCAGGACACATAAGTGACAGAAGTGGGGCAGGAACCCACTGGCACCTCTGCATCTGCCTGTCACAGCAAGTGACCTTGGTGACCATCTGAGAATAGTGGCTGCTACCTAAATGCCATTCCCCAAATGCCAGTTCTTCTTTTTGGATAGGTCTAACTCAAAACATTCTATAGAGAAGGGATTCTTGGCAACTAAGCCAAATCAACATAACACAAACTATCAGAGGCAGAGCAGCCTAGCTAGGTGCTCAAAAGCAGAGCAAGCAGGCAGAGAAGATTCACTTGAATGGTAAAGACTCATTTAAGCAGATGGCCCAGGCTGATTCAATATTGAGAAGGAAGCTAGGGAAGTAAGATTACAAAGATGAATAGGTAAAACTTACATGAGACAGAAAAAGAATGGGGTCTTGACTATATTATACAGGTTAAATATAAGTAAATAAAACATTGAGGTTTATGATTATATTTTGAATCAATTTATAATATTTAACATCTTACAAGGGTACATGTGAAACTTAGTAAATGTAGAATATAACTGTCTTAACACAACAACTAAGAAAATGCCAGGAAGGCTGTGTTAACCAGTGTGATGAAAATGTGTCAAACTGTTTATAAAACTAGGGTATGGTGCCCCATGATCACATTGATGTACACAGCTATCATTTAATATTAATAAAAAAAATTTAGCTAGTGTCTTCTGGTTTTATTTTCCCTTTAAATTATTTATATTACTAAAGAAAAACTAAATTCAGAACTCTTTTGCTTTCTTCAGATACATATTCTATCTGGATGAGTTTAGGAAGTGAGCACTGCAGTATATATCAGACAGTGATGGACAGAGGGTTTCTAATGCATTTTGGAAGACTCTCTGAGGGAAATTATTTTGTTCTTATTCATACAAATACCATCATGTTCTCCCCAAATAAAATACCTATAACCAGTCATTTCTGTGTGAAGGAGAGGGATGATCAATATTGAATAGAAAGCAAACATTTTTGAGATTTACTAAAATGATGCTTAAGCTATGAAGAGACACACACTGGTGCAATATTTTCTGGTAGCTTAGCTGAATTTTGCATGCAGAGAACAAATTGGCTGTATTGATATTTATCTGAGGATGCTACTTAATTAGAAGAATGCCTACATCTCCTAGGAGAAGAGAGATGGGAGCTTGCAATACAGAAAAGTACGTCTAAAAGAAGCAAGTTCTCAAAGCAAATGCCATTGAAAGAAAATACCCCCCAGGAAAGCCATCTTCCATTCCACAGTGATATGCCAGAATTCCACATTGTACTTTCTGGAGAATATCCTACAGAGTAGACAGGATTAAAATAGATAAAGCTTTTACTTGTGAGCATTAGGAAAAATACACAATTTAAACACCACTAAGTTTTGTGCTAGAAACTTCTGATTGTCTTATACCCTTCCACAGTAGAAAAAGAACCCCAGATATGATAGCTGGACACGTCTTTTAGAACATTACATGTTTCATCTTTCCTTATTTCTGGATGTGGTTACGCAAGTAAGTTCTGCTAACAAAAGGAAAGCAGAATTGGTGAAGGTAAATTTCAGTATGTACTCTTGAAAGGAAAGTTATGCTCTGTTCCTTTCATTTCAACTAGTGCACAGGTGAAAATATGGGTATCTTAGATCAAGGAGTTATTTCAAGAATGATTAGAAATCACACAGCTATGGTCATGTGCCACATATAATGTTGAGCCAATGATGGGCTGCATATACAACAGTGGTCCCATATGATTATAATACTAAATTTTTACTGTACCTTTTCTATATTTAGGTATGTTTTGGCACACAAATATTTACCTTTGTGTTACAATTGCCACAGCATTCACTACCTTAGCACATTTGGATAGATTTGTAGTCTAGGAGTCATACCACACAGCCACAGTGTACAGTAAGCTCTCATACCTGGGTTTGCGTTACACTCTGTGATGTTCACACAATCATGAAATCTCTTAATGGCACATTTCTCAGAAGGTATCCTCTTTGATAAGCAGTCATGACTGCAGTCACAAGCTACAAAGAGCCTGGGTTCCCATGGTAGGTGACCACAAATATATTGCTACTCTTCCCCTCAGTAGGTGGAGTCTATTTCCCATTCTCTGGAGTGTCAGCTTGTTAAACCATGACAATGTGGTGGAGATGACTCTTTTTAACTTCCAATGCCAAGGTCTGAAACACTTGCAAATTTCAGCTTCTGCCCTTTTGTCAGACTCTCTTTTGGAGGCTGATTTTAAAGAAAACATCTTATTACCCCAAGACTATCATTCTTTTAGCACAAAATAACCATGCTAAGGGATACAGGGAAAGAGAGGGATAGCCAACAAACTCCTAGCTGTCCCAGCTGCACATAAGGCACAAAACATGTGAGTGAGGAAGATCCTTGGGACATTATTTCTCTAGCATATAGCATGAGAAGAACCAAGGCTAGTCCAGATTAAAGAATTATGAGAATAAAATGGCTTTAAGTCACTCAATGTTGGTATAATATGTTACGCATTTAAATAACAGAAACACCATCTATACAATACTCTGCTCATCTGATGGGACTACACTGCTTCCTCTTTGGAACACATCAGGGAAGCTCTGCCTAAATTACAAAATTCAATTAGCATGGTTTACACCAGCTAAGTTAGTAGAATCTGTTTTGCCACAGGTAATGACAGCAAACCCTTTCTCTCTCTTTCCCAGCTTTAGGGTTGAGGTCTCTTCTTCTTGACTAGCTTTTATTGATTCCAGTAACTACTGACAGTACCTGTTTACAATGATTTGAGTTACAAATTCCTGACCTTATGATGTTGCAAACCTATTGCAATTTCAATGTGGTGTACGATAGTCAACAAATTACATGAGACATTGAACGCTTTGTTGTAAAATAAACTTTCTGTTAGTTGATCTTGCTCACATAGTGTAGACTAATTTAAGTGTTCTGAGCACATTTAGACTAGGCTAAGCTATGATTTTGTGTAGGTTGGGTATATTAAATGTATTTTTGACCTACAATTATTTAAGCATAACTGAGTGTATTGCTAAATTTTTGGCTTATAATTTTGAAGTTAATTTGAAGATATCTTAAAGATTATATTGGGAATTTAGATAGATGATTTTACTGTTAATAATTTCAAGGTTTTATCGACGAAATTCCTATTTATTTAATTAGTGAGAAGCAAATAAATAGAACACATTAATCTTTTTTAATAGTTCTGACATGTACTGTAGAAATGGCCAAAATATAATATTCTGCTATGTTTCAAAGCTTGATAGTACATTTTTTATCTTAACATATTGCATGAAAATAAATATTAGTATTATTACTGCTATTGTTATTACTGTGTTTATTATATTTTTTCCATCTTATTTATTGTTCATTGTGATCCTTCGAGTTTTCTGGTGCCTTGATAATTCTGTTCCAGTCTAAGCACAATTTCTCCAGGGATGGAATTTTCCTATCCACATCATGTAGAATCATGAATATTAAGTCATTGACAATAATTTCCTTCCTAGCTCTATGGGAGATATGAAAACATCACATAAAGAGAAAAGAGCCATATATCAAGTTAATGCTCAACACTATAGCACATTGAAATTTAACCTGAGTATCTTCAAGGAGAGAATATCACCCCTTTAAAAAACAATTCATAATATAATAGTTAATGGTCCTAGACCATTGAAAATTCTATTTCTCTGCTTCTAAATGCCCTCCTACCTCGTCTTTATTAAAGTAAAATTCTTCCAAGCCATTCACTGAAGTGACATTTAAGATTCAGCTGCTATATGAAGTAATTCCTGTATAACATTAACAAATAATTTTTCCTATCTGTAGACATGATCATTAGCATCTGAGAACTGACAGGGACTATAGAGATTATCTTGTTCAAACCTCTCGATTTATAATTCCAAATACTTAAAAAAAAATGTTTATTTATTTATTTTTTTATTGTTGGGGATTCATTGAGGGTACAAGAAACCAGGTTACACTGATTGCATGTGTTAGGTAAAGTCTCTCTTATAATTGTGTCTTTCCCCCAAAAGATATGTTGCACATTGAGACCCCCAGCCCTCCCTCCTTCCCTCTCACTGCTCTCCTCTTCCCCCAACCCCCACCATATACTAGGTCATTAATTGTCCTTTTAGTAGACTGTTTATTGCAGCTCAATTTACAATCTCCAAAATGTGGAAACAGGCTAAATGTCCACCAACCCAGGAATGGATTAACAAGCTGTGATATATGTATACTGTGGAATACTATTCAGCCATTAAAAAAGATGGAGACTTTACATCCTTTGTATTAAACTGGATGGAAGTGGAACACATTATTCTTAGTAAAGCATCACAGAATGGAGAAGCATGAATCCAAATACTTTAAAATATTAATGAACATAGTCATGTTGCATATAGACACAAGCATATACACCTTTTACTTAACCACTACAAAAGTTCAGAAGGTCAGCTAATTTTTGAAATATTCCATTGTATTTAATTGTCTTTTAATTGCATCTCCTTAATGCCATATTAGCAATGTCACATACACTCAACACATAACTGCTAGAATTATCCTTTCAAAAAACCCTTTTTTCATTACATCACTCTCTTATCCCAAAATAAATTCCACAGTTCCGAGGCCATACGTACTAATCTTATGTTGAAGATAATAAAATAACTATTTCCATTTTCAATTGCTATTTCCACTAATTCCAGAAGAAAGTCTTTCATCCAGAATGGTTCAAATGATGCTTTGTATATTCACACCATTTTTAACTATTTTAATCCATCAAAAAGCCTGGGCTATCCTTGTTTCCATTTATAAATATCTCTAAGAGATATGTTAACTTTTAGATAATTTTCCTCTTTAACCAATGAAAATGCTCATTTTTATTTGAAGTTTAGTTAATGATAAATTTCTCATCATATAGCCCTCACTGATCATAATAACCTCATGACTTTCACTTCTACCAATTCCTACAGATTTTATTATTCACTAGTTACATGGAACTTACTCCATCCTGCCTTGATATGAGATTTTTTCACTATCTTAAGATAATGTCTTCAACTAGACTTTAAACTTGTTTTTTTAATGAAAGAATTATTAAGCTATATCTTTTTATTTTCTAATATAGGATCTAGAACATTTTTATCCACCCTGTTAAATAAATTAATGAATTTTCTACCTCTGAAAATGGAATTTGAGTAAATAAAACAAAAATGATCCTAAACACATACACTGAAAATACAACTAGTTTGAATTAAAGATAATAACAGTATTTATAGAGCAGTTACTCTGAATTGAGTTCTTTTGCAAAGTAGTTTATATACTTTTTTTTATTTAATTTGTCTATTTTCTTGCTTGAAATAAACTGTATTCAAAATAGATTGGAACAGTTATTTGGATTAATGAAAGACCTTAAATTCTCAGATGCTTATACCTTCTGGAAAGGGAAATACTTTTTATTTAAATGATCATTTCTTAAAGTAGTGACTATATGAAGCTCTATTGTAGAATGTATTAAAACAAAGAAGGCAGGCATATGGAAAAAATTGAGAGCCAAATCAATATGATAATGGATTATGACGTCAGACTTGCAAACTTGCTTCTTAAATTCTATTTGCTTATTGTGGTCTCCCAGAGCCCCAAGTGAAAATAGAATTTCTGTTTAATTTGTGTCTATCTCAAAGCCAACATATCTCTAAATCTTGCCAGAGGCACTGATTTGTAAGTTGGGTATCCTTATCTTTCTTGTTTCCTGGCTTCCATGTCTCCTGATCAAATTCTTAAAAGTTATTTTAATATAACTGCATGTCATGCTGTTTGCTTCTTTAAAATCTACTTTGGTTTCCTAATAGTCAGCACTTCTATATCCTTAGGCCATGTATTTTCCTAAAAGAGCACAATAGCCAACATTTTCTAAACCTTTTGTGGGTTCTTCTGAACTATAAATTCATTGCAATAGAGTAAGTGAACTCCTGCATCTTGTGTCCATAGATACTCCAACAAAATATAGATGTGCTGATTAACACATAATATATAAATGTTTTATGCTGCAAATACTCACCCAGGGGAAAGACGGTGTGTTTAATTTTATTGCTCAGTATTATGCAAGATGAAAGGGGCATGTGTGTATAATTAAAATTCTGCAAATGCCACTGACTCTGTGGTCAGAGGCTAGCTTAAAAACATTCAGGCAATTGTGTATTTTGTGACCTTGTCTACTTGCCAAAATGGAGGGGATTCAAAAAGAAACTGCTGATCTGAAAACAGAAAAACTGTAGGCAGTGATTTCTTTCTGGCACTGAAAGATTTAAGCAATGCTACTTTAGGGCCACTATTACATTTTTGTCTTTTTTTCTGTCGGTATCCTAGCTTCTGAGAAGACTGTCTATGAAGAGTAAAATCCTGAGATCTGGTCCTTCTGATCATGTGATAAAGGGGGAAAATGTAAAGAATTAGCACTTTCCAGCACCATACACAGCAGGCATTATTTTACGTGATTTTAATATGGTTTAGAAGTAATTGTTCTAGTAGTTCCTGTGTGTGAATAATTGCATCTCTTCTTTGCAGGTGAGAAAACTGAGCTTTTGAGAAGGAAAGTTGTTTGGACAAAATTACACAGCTGGCATGTGGCAAAACTCAACATTCATGGCAGATCTATTACAATGCAAAGCCCACATTCTTTCCAGAATACCATGATAGGCTTGACATCTCTCTCAAAAAGCATTTGTAGCTCAACTTTTTGTTTATAAAATATATTCATAAAATTGGCTCAGTTGATTCCTATAAGAAATCTCAGATACATATTGTTAATATATGTTGCTTTACAAATGAACAAAATAAGTTTAATTGAGAAAGTTTAATTTTCTACAGATAGTAAATGATGAAAAAGAATGCAATTTCTAAGTTATAGTAATAAGTTTTCTGGTGCACTCCACCCAAGTTATTTCTAATGACAGACAAATTAAAATAGTATAATTTCTGGAACATTTTAGCTCATGTTATAAAAGTCCAATAGTATATCTCCAAACAGATGTCAATGGGAACTACTAAGTGAGAAAGAGTCCCTGGAATTATTCTAATAGGGCACAGCCTACCTCCCCAACTCACTTGTGTGTTGGCCAGCCCATATGCCAAGTTCATGATAAATTACCTTTGATAAGAGTGACAATTACATCTTCTGATTCTGGAGAGGATAAATGAAAGAATTGAAAGAACCAGAAACTCCCAGTACTCAGGATACTAAAAAAAATTGATTTTTACCTCTTTTTATTTGAAGTTTTCCAGCTCTGATCTGACTGTAATGATAGATATTGTTTTCCTGTATCACCTGGATTTCATGACCAAGATGGCAGATTCACAAAAAGAGCTAAGGTTCTCTTCCCTAAATGGAAGACTTTGTTTTATCTAGGACTTGATGATCTATTTTTTTTTTCTTTTTTCTTTTTATTTTTTTATTATAGATAAAAATATGCACCATAGATGTGGCCCAACCCATCACCCTCCCTCCACCCAAACCTCCCCCCTCCCTTCCCCTTCCTTGGTCCTTTCCTCATAGTCTTGTGGTATAGTTGGGTTATAGCC
>CAUYPK010069335.1:0-13714 GCA_963574355.1 Loris lydekkerianus | reverse complement strand
TAATCCTTTTGCAACTGTGGAAGTTGGAATTTGATCAACATTTTCTGGGTGAGTTTACTTTTGTGGTGGAGGATTACACTGGTCTTTATGGGGGGATAGATCTGAGAATATCCTGGAGAGCTGGTTTAGTTATGGCAAATTTCTTCAACATGTGAATATCATTGAAGTATTTAATTTCTCTGTCATAAATGAAACTCAGTTTAGCTGGGTATAGGATCCTGGGTTGAAAGTTATTTTGTTTTAGGAGATTAAAAGTCTATGACCATCCTCTTCTAGCTTGAAAGGTTTCAGCAGAGAGATCTGTAGTTATTCTAATATTCTTCCCCTTGTAGGTAATGGTTTTCTTTTGTCTGGCAGCTTTCAGAATTTTCTCCTTCATATTAACTTTAGTAAAATTGATTACGATGTGTCTGGGGGATGTCTTATTTGGGTTGAGTCGTGCTGGAGTTCTGAAACTGTCTGCTCTCTGAATTTCAGAATCTCTTGGCATGTCTGGAAAGTTCTCCTTAATAATCTCATGGAGAAGAGACTCTCCTTGTGCCTTGTGAAGCCACTTCATCGCTTTGGGGGATCCCTATAAGACGAATGTTGATTTTCTTCGAATTATCCCAAAGCTCTCTGAGAGAGTGATCTGTTTTTGCCCTCCATTTCTCTTCCTTTTTGAGAGTTTGGGAGCGTTCAAAAACTTTGTCTTCAATATCAGAAATCCTTTCTTCTGCTTGCTCAATTCTGTTACTGAGGAATTCTACTGTGTTTCTCAGATCTTTGAGGGATGGAACTTCTTCTCTCAATGTTTTAAAATCTTTGGTCATTTGGTCTTTGAAATTGTTGAATTCTTGAGATATCTTTTGGGTTACTGCTTGGAGTTCTAATTCAATCTTATTTGCTATCCAGATTCTGAATTTGATTTGTGACATCACAGCTGTTTGTTTGTGCATGGGATCTTGTGCTGTATCTGCCCCATTGATCCATGGGGGAGTTGATCTACTCTGATTGTTCATATTGCCAGAGTTTTTCTGTTGATTTCACCTCATGATTGTTTTTTACCATTGCCTCTGGCTGTCCTCAGAGTTGGGGAGGTGTCTCTCCAAGATTATACCCCAGCAGGATCACTCTTTTGTTGCTGAATCTTTGTAGGGAGTGACCCTGTGTAGTTCCCCTGGGGCTGGGAGTTCTGGTTGTGGAAGAAGCTCCAGAGTGTGACACTCCCGGATCCAGCAACAGGGTGGGAGGTGGTGCACACGGTTCTGGGAGTGCCTGGCACCCAGTGACTTTGGCACAGAGAGCCTAAGGCTCCAGCAGTCTTTGGCCAGGATAAGGGCTCTACGCAGAGACAGTGAGGGCTCCGAAGGGCACCCAGCTACCAGAGTCCCTGGTCAGAAGAGTGGGCCAGTGCGGAGTCAGGGAGGGTACAAGAGGGTGGACGCAGGGTTGCATGGCTCTTACAGTTCCTGGTCAGGGCATGCAGAGGCCTGGTAGATGTGGGTCACAGGTCGGGGGTGCAGCTCTTATGGAGGTCTGGGCAGCACCAAGCCCAGGAGTTTGAGGTTGCTATGAGCTGTGACGCCACGGCACTCTACCCAGGGCAACAGCCCGAGGCTCCAGTGTGCCAAAACTGGTCTTACTCTGCCTCTGAGGGTTAAGGCTGTAAGGCAGCTCAGTGTTCGCCTTTAGGCTGCTCTGTCAGTAGGTACTAGCTCCCGCCCGATCCTTGCTCTGTGACCCTGAGGTCGGAGCTTGCTGGGGCGGTTCTCTCACAATGGCTCCCTGTGGCCCACAGTCGAACACGATTAGCTCCGTGTGGCTCAGCGGCTCAATCTGGGGCCCTAGACCACGCCCAAAGTTCTCCATACTCCTGCTTAAGCTCTCCCAAAGGCAGTTCAACTGAGTGCCAAGTTCAAAAACACCAGAACAGTTCACAGTTAAGGCCTTTCCGGTTTGCGGTCTCACTGCTGCTTGTACTTTCGGCTGCCAGCAGGATTACGTTGATCGAGCACACGCAACCACTTGCCAGTTTTCCACTGTTTTTGTCCTCCTCTTGGGGTCCAGAAGTCCCTTGCTGACCTTCTGTATCCTCAAAGGGATGATTATAGGCAGATCCCACCAGCCAGAGATGCCTGGAGTCTTATTTCCTTATACTCACCGTGCCCTGTTGCAGGGAAGCTGTTACTCGGCCGCCATCTTGGATTATTCTCTGCTCAATGACTTATTTCTAGAAGTTTTAGTTTTTTGTTTTTTTTTTTTAAATAGATCTATCTCATTAGTATATTATTCATTCATTTCCTGAAATTTTTTAGTTTTATTGAGTTAGTTTTCTATTTTCTCTATCTCATTGAGCTGTCTTAGAATTCATATTTGGGGTTCTTTATTTCAGTATTTTCATTGTTGGATCCACTGTGGAGAGCTGGTTGTGCTCCTTTGTGGGTTTCCCTTCACTCTGATTTTTCATACTTCTGGAGTTCTTGCACTGATTTCTTCTCATCTTGAGCAACTGATGCTTCTTGTTTTTGGATTTTCTTTGTTTAGGTGGGATTTGTTTTCTCCTCACTCTTAGGGGTATTCCTGTCACGTATGTTTGGTAAGAATATTTAGCTTTGCTTGTGGGTATTTGGATGGTGGTTTAGATTCTATATGGATACCTGGGTTAGAGATACCTTTAATGTGGTAGTTTTTTTATTGCTAGTTAATAGTAGGCTGGAGCAATTGTGCACTGTGTGATGGGCAGATTCCCTATCTGTTGTTGACAAGAGGAGATAGAGATCTCTGAAATCCTTTCTCTTTCCCCAGCTTTATGGTTTTCTTAATTAACAGTGTGAACTATATTGGGATGCTCGATTTAATCTGTGAGACAGCAGGTGGTACTTGAGGGTAAGAATCAGCCCAGCCCTGCATGATGCAGTGATTTTGTTATGCCCTGTACAAGGGGTCCTGCCTACCAGTAGATGGCACCTACAGAAACCTCAGCTTCTGTCATATTTGTTGAGACATGTGATCAGCTCTAGTCAATCAGGGGAAGCACTCAGATGCCCCTGGAGGGAGGGGGGCGGGGCTGCAGCTCTCTAGGGATTCCTCGTTCTCTACCGCAGCCAAGGCAGGTGGAGAAGTGAGACTGGCAGGGCCAAGGTCAGGTGAGCCTGTGTTCCAGTCTCCACAATGGTGAGCACAAAAGCTGACTCCTTAGAGGACATGGGGCAGCTCCCAGGCTGCTGGGGAAAGCCACCAAGGAGAAGCTGATGTGGCCCCATAAGCCAAAACATCTGTTAATGGGGATGGACAGTCTAGAATTCATACTCTGGCAGGTGAGAGTGGGTTTCCCTTTTCTCTGTATTCCCTTGGCCCATGGATCTCCTTCCAGTGTCTGGCGCACTTAGCAGCCCCAACTTGTGGAGCTCACCAGCATTGGTGTCACAGGCTCAGAGCTTCCCTTCCAGGATCCCATGCCAGATTGAAAGTGTGATTACTATAGGAGCAGGAGCACTTCAGAGTGCACTGTGGCTTGGAGCTACTCTGCACTGTCATTTAATTCTACCTATGTGGGCTCCTCACTCCTTGAGATCGGTTCACAAATCTCCCCTCAATGCCCCAAGAAATATGATGAAATCCTGGGGCTATAGGATCCAGCCTACAGACTTGTTCCATAATCCCAAATTCTACCCCTGATGGTGCCATCGAGAAGTATGCTTGTCCTGAGATGCCCAGGGGGTGCTCAAGGGATTATATGCTCTGTTCTTCTGGACTATCCACTGATGAGGGTCAGTGAGCAAGGAGCTCACAGTTGGAGCATCCTTTGGTATAATGCAGGTCTTTAAGAGGAGAGGTGTGACCCCCCACTCTCTGTGTGGTAGGCACACTATTAGCAAGGAAGCATAGCCCCTGAGGGTCTCAGCAACTGTGTCAACTCATGTGGGAACTTTCATAACTGCATTGCTGGCTCGAGACAGGGGAGAAGAGCAGGAAGAAGGAAAGAGTCTATGTGGAAGAAAACCAGCATTCTTATCTCTATCCCAGGGAGGCCCCTGACTTCCTGTGCTCTCCTCTCCTCTGAAGGCAGCCTACTTACCCTGAATGTCCAAGCTCTGGGTCACACTGGGCCCGTGCAGTTTGGGCAGGAGTCAGGACATGTTTGTGTCAGGACAAGTGACACAAGAAAGTGTAAGGGCTGAAACTCCCTGGAGAGGATGAGCGTACATGATGGGTGGAGAAGCAGTGTGGCCCCTGCACCTTGGCTCAGAGCTGTGGTGATGGGGAGTGACCCTAAGGGCCTGGCAGCCCAGTTCTCACGAAGAGCCCTGTAGGGCTTTTAGGCACACGAGGGTTAAGAAGCTCTTCAGCAGTTAGGGAGCCCGGCAGTGTACCAATTATGAGGGGAGGAAAACCAGACACTCCTACTCACCCTTTCCATGGGGCTCCAAATTAGTCAGGGATTGAGCTCTGCCAAAATCTTGTCCCTTCTTATTTTGCTCTTCAGCTTCTTTCTTCTCATGAAAGCTGCAGTGGAATCTGTAACTCTTCCCTCAGAATTATACCTGGCTCAGGTTGGGGGGGCGGGGGGGCAGCGGTTTATTTGTTTGGTTTGGTTTTTTTAATGTAAAACTATTTCTACTTTCTGAGATGATACGGCAGTCAGTGTCTCTAGTCAGCCATATTGCCTTCTCCTCTTACTTGATTTTTATTTAATATACGGTAATTACTTATTACAAAAGAATATTACTTTAGATACAAGAGGACCTAATCATTGTTTTTAATTGAAAAAATGGAAAAAAATATTAATTTTTATAATCACTATTCATTATCATCATATAGTTTAAACCAACCATCTTTTTCTCTCTCGCTCATGATTTTCACTGATTGGGCTCAGCTGATCAGTCCCTTGGCTTTACGTGGAGTTGCGAGGCTCTGCAGTTAACCTGGCCAGCTGGCTCTGTGCTCAGAGCTTATCTAGGTCTGGGAGCCTGAGCACCTCTCTGTGATGTGGGCTTCAGGGCAGCAGCAGTCTTGGGAACAGAGAGTTGGAAGAGGAAAGTCGAACGCTGCAAGGCATCTTATGTCCTAATATCAAGAGTCACATAGCATCGTGTCCGCTGTGCTCTGTTGGTCACAGGAAGTCACAGGGCAAGCCCAGATGTAGGAGGTGTGGGGAAAGACTTTACCGTTTGCTGGGACAGTGATAAAGTCACACCACAAAAGAGCATGGGGATTCTTGGGAAATAACATCTGCCACATTTTATGGAAGTTTGAAAATGTTCCCTGTGTATAGATGTTACAAGATCTCCAAGATATATTGCTAGGTGAGAAAAGCTAGATATAGAACAGACTGTGTAATGTAAAAAGATTAGTCTTAGAAAGGGTGGGAGGAGAACATGTGGGTGTTTTATGTCTATTTTAGAAGTCTCTCAAAATAAACACAAGAAACCAGTTAAAAGTGGGTACCTATTGAATAGGGAATGTGGTAAGAGGCTTTTCACTTAAATATTATCACATATTTTATAAACAATTTGAATATTTAAATAAATTACTTCTATAATGTAACAAATCCACTCTGACTACATTTTTTTAAAACTGTATTTCACTGTTATTCCACCTTAGAACTTGGAATCTCATCATTTAAAGGAATTTTAGATGTTTGGTCCTATCATTTATGTTAATTAAAGTAAGAAGCAAGTCTGTTGATTTCTTAATATGTAGTCATCCAACTACTTCCAAGAGAAAATGTACTTCCAAGAGAGTGAATTCTGTTGCTTAACAATTTTAGAACTCTCCATACAAAAATTCTTGATTTTTAAGTTCAGTGTCTTTATTGAATATACTGAATTACTGGTTCACAAGACACACAATTTAACATAGGCATTGCTGTAACAGTTTTATGACCTATTTCTGTATTTCAAATTTCATTTCATTATAGTCTAAAATATATTAATTTATAATCTAGCTTTATCTAAGAAAGATTGGTGTATAATTAATATTTCAAATACTAGAATTTGATTATTAAAAAAAGTTAGATTAACCAAAGCTGTTAAGAATAATAATTTCAAAGGTGTTTTTCTTTTTAGATTATTATGCCATGCCATGAAGGACCATATAGTTCGTGTTGCAAATGAAGCTGAGTTTATTTTGAACAGACAAAGGGCTGAGGATGTACACAAACACGCAGAGTTTGAGGTAAGGTTTGGGAATCAATCAATTACATTCAGCTTTTCTGTTATAAATCGGCCATCACCAACATGTTACCTTACATGAGTTTTTTTTAAGAGGCAAATTTCACTGAAGGAGTTTCAGTTTCTGTTTTTAAAACCATTAGTGAATGTCAAACATAGAGACTAATTCATTTTACCCCATATACAACATGAAGAAATCCCTCCTGCCCTGACTACTTGATATACTGAAGTTGTTCCAACCCACTCCAAGAATGAAAGCGAATATAATAGTATAATGTAGTTACTTCAGTTATTTTAAGCTAGCAGAGGTTTACACACCACTGGGTAGATATGAGCATATGCCAGAGTTATATGAATAAACTCATGAACATCAACAAATCTCCTAATTTCTATGCTTTAAATATAGCAGTTATTCAGTACTTCTGTTCATTCCATTTACAGCAAAATTGGTTTCAGAAATGTTTAAGTGACCTGGTGTTTGGCTTAACGCTCAACTCACAGTCGACTTGAAAGTGATAAATGACTTCACCATTTCTTCTCTTGATACAACATGCCAACAAATACGATGTGGCTAGAAATTGGAGCTCACAATTCCAGTTTTGATGAGGTTTTTATCTCAGTCAAGCAGCTCTCTGAGTCATACAAGTTGATGAACTAGGTCTACTGATCTCTGACCTAGCGAGGTGAAAAGCATGCAACAGAAAAATAGCTGTTGTTGCTTTGTACACATAACCTCTGCTTCATTTGGTCCAATGAGACAGCAGGCACTTGTCTTGTGGAAGAGAAACACCAATATTATGAAAAAGATATCGTCTATTTTAAACTTTGATGTAAGTATAGTGATCTTTAAGTGTTTATCAAAGTGGGGTTTCATATTACTTCAATAATAAAAAACATTGGATATTTATCAAGATATCATACAATAATCTGGATGACAAGAAAAGATTTAGTGATCTGTTTTTTAAAGAATATGTTTAGATATAAGATATAACTCAACAAAATCAGAACGGTAAATTAATTTTCAGCTTCTATTAGTAAGATTTGGAATCTTAACTGAGTTCCATCCTGGATCAGTTTTTAGTCAATCATATTTCCATTGAGAAAATCATAGTATTTTGGAGGGAATATAAACAGACCAATTTGCTGTATAAAATTAATGGATTTTTAAGCAGCTAGATATTAGTTATGAGTTTTAACACTTGTTTAACCAAGGTAGTATTTAGCTGAGAACTGTGTTTCACTACCTTTTCTTTTTTATATTGCTCCCCTTAGGAGTCATTTTAGACATTTATTTCCTAATTCCACCCCAACTCAATGAAATTATAATACCACCAAGATGCTGTATATATGTTTGTGTACTGTATATGCAGCCGTACTTTGTGCATTAAAATAATAATGTTTTTTACCATCATCCCCAACACAATAATTTCCATTGCCCCAAGGATGAGACCACTGCCATTGTGGACGCCTGTCTAAAAGTGATAAGAGGTTTTAAGGAGGACATGAGGTCTTAGTGTTTTTTAGATTTTATATACATAAGATATAATATTAATATAAATCTAATATTGAATGTATTGCCATTGTTACTTAATGAATGGTATACTTTCTTCACCCAAATATATTTTACATCTTTTTTTAGGTTAGAACTACATTACTAAATCATTGATATTTGTGTGTATGTGTGTATGTACTTTACCAAAACTTACAACTTTGATGTAAGAACGTACAACTTTTAAATTGTAAAACATTTTACAAAAGTTGTATATTTTACTAGGACTTTGTGAGGGATTTTTCTATCCCCACATAAGCCTGTATGTAGGAGAATATATTTAATATACATTTTAATTTATACATTTAATTTTAGATGAGTACTTTACAGTTAAGTGTTTTTAGTTAACTACCATAATTGTTAAGAAAGAAAAATGAAAATTTAATTTTACTCTCCAATGAGCTAATGAAATATTAACCTCATTACTGAGGCAGATCATTGTACTAATTGCTGATTCCCTGTACAAAAAGATAAATTGGAAAATGAATTAATCCTTAGATTACTGTAGGGTTATTTCTCCTGAACATAGATGACTTTGATTAGTAGCCTAAATCAGTATATAGACAGAAGGGGTCTGTTCAAGTACCTTCTATGAAATAAATTTTTACATAGTAATGATGAAGGTGAACTCCTTATATATATATGACTCCTATTTATATGACTTATATTGCATACCTTCTAATGTCAAAATTTTCAGGCAAGCCACTCTTTATAAAAATTGTAATACAAATAATCAAACTTATGACTAAGGGGGTGGAGTGTTCCTCTCCATGATCATATTGAATCCTTTGCATGGAATGATCCATTGATGAGCAGTGGTGCTAACACCAGTGAACATGAATACAGATAGTTGACATGGAAACTGATCATTGTGAAAAAAGAATAGGATATGGTAGTAGTTCTCATGAGACCCTTTGGACACATTAAATTTTTGGAGTTGTGAAGTATCATAGGGAAAAAAAACCTATCTCAGCTCTTCCTTTTACAAATATAAAAATGAGTAAATGAAAAAATACATAATTTGCATAAAGCATGAATTAAAATATGGTCTACTAATTTCCAAAATGACTGTGTTTTCTTCTGTATCACTTTGACAATTGTGACATGGAAATCTATAAATTAAATGCCAAATTTTTAATTTTTATATAATTATCAGAATCATATCTCTTTTTTTAAGTGAGAGATACTATATTGGTTTTAAAAAGTAGATTTACATTTTTAGTAGATATTTATGTTTCTACTATTATTATTTTTGGAATACATTAAAATTAGATCTTTAGAATGAGACGGGACCATTAAAGTCATTAATTACTTTATTTGGCATTATCCAAATTATTTTACATAAACTGTAGAAAGAATATATTTTTATGTTTCAAAGGTGACTATACATTCTTTAGACCAAAATATCAGAAGATTACATTATCTGAGTTTTTAACTTAAGGTTAGATATAATTCCTTACTTACACATAGTAAAAAAGATGATTATGCATGGTTTGTATTTCTTCATAGTCTCAGTGTGCCCAATATGCTGCTGATAGACGAGAGGAAGAAAAGATGTGTGACCACCTGATTAGTGCTGCGAAACACCGGGATCATGTGACAGCAAATCAGCTGAAACAGAAGATTCTCAACATTCTCACCAACAAGCACGGTGCATGGGGAGCAGTTTCTCACAGGTGAGTCGTAATAAGTTAGAAGTAAATAATAACTTGTGAGTTAATGATAATAGTTGGAAATAAAGTATGACTATCAGTTACTTAGAAAATATAATTTAAAGTGTAAAAAATTGCTTGACTTTTTCTTGACACCTTTTATAATACTTGAGTAGAAGGGTTTGAAAGAAAATCTAAACTTTTTAAAGTAGCTATAATGGAAGTTATTTTTAATTTATAGTAATATGTATTTAATAAAATAATACAAAATCTGTTTAGACAAGTATTGTAGACTGTCCCACATATGTAACATGGGTGTTAGGCATAAGAAGTGGCTCTTTTTCAAAAAAAATCTTTTAGTGTTAACTCTTCTTATTCAATTTGTATTATTTCTAATTTTTCTTATACACAGGTATACATTAGCATTTACTATGGAGAAGTAGTATGTTCTTTTTAAAATTTTTCTTCCATAATTTTTTATTCATTTTAACTAAGAAGGATTTTTTTATCACAAATTAGGTTACTTATGATGTTATAATACAACTAAAACAAAAGCTGGTTGTTTACGAATTTGACAAGTTCTGCTTCCCAAAGTTTTATGGGCATTAAATTCATTGGGTTTTGTTTTTTGTTTTGGATTTTTTCTACATGATTAAGTTTCCTTGAAAACTAGTGATAAAGCAGGTTACTATATTTAGATTGCTAATGTTCTTCATTTTTATACCTTTGTTGTATTTGAACCTATCAAATGTTTTACTAAATCTGTGTCTGGTGCAGTTTGGGGTTGGTGTCATGTAGACAGGACACTCCTAAGAAGAGCTGTGGTGAAGTGATTTAGAGAGGGGTATGATCCCCCACAATGGAAGTGTTTGACCAAACAACTGGGCACCATAGAGGGGTATGACCAGGGTACGGTCACCTGGGGTAAGACCATGATTGTATTTTTGACCAACAGTTTTGGTATTACAAGTGTGAAATAGATAGATTGAAGAAAACTATTATTTTTGCATTTAAGGTAAAATTATAACGTATTATCTTTGAAAATGGTCAACTCTTAATATTTATTACAGTCATAGCAATAACCCATGACATCTAACATTTGATGAATATTTGTTGTGTGCCAGGTACCATGCTATGAATGTTACATGGATTATTTCATTTAACCTTCAGAATATCACTATTAAGGGTAATACTGAGGTTTTCTTCATTTTATAAGGAAGAAACTGGAGCTTTCAGAGGTCAAATAAAACTTACATTATATCACACTGCTTGTACAAATAGAGGCAGAGTGTATCAGTCAGGGTTTTCCCGAGAAACACAGAAACATAACCAATAAATATGATATTGATATATATAAAATCAATTTATGTTAAGGAATTTTCTCATGTGTTTGTGGGGCTGGTAACTATGAAATCTCTAGGACGATCTTGCATGCAACACTTTCTTGTCACAATCTTGAGGTAGAATTTCTTCTCCAGGAAACCCCAGCTTTTTCTACAGCCTTCACCTAATTGAATGAGCCCCGTCCACATAATTCAGGATCATATCCTTTACTTAGAGTTAACTGGTTGTAGATGTTAATATCTTCACCACAATAGCAAGTGTTTGACCCAACAACTAGGCACCATAGCCTAGCTAACTTCCCATAAATTTTAACCATTACATAAACTAACAAGAACATGAGCATTTTACCCATTTATACACCTTTTCTCCCTTTCTGTATCTTCTGAATTGGATTTATCTGCTCCATTATACATAGTCAGGATTATAACATTATATTGCTGATAATACAGCTGGTATGATTCAAGGTATTGCATTAAATGTATAATTATATAAATCCATGCATGGTCTGAGTTTTAATTATTTCCTTGTATAATTAGAATACAGTGAAAAGACAGAGACCACTATAGCAACATGGATGTGGTTACAGTTCAGATAGATCCTCTGATAGACAGATCTTGGTATCTTATTATATTGACAGAGCATCTTGACCCCTCAGGAGAGCAGATGTCCTCTATCCTTTCCTATGCCTTAAATTCTAGTGTTGATTAATGGAAGAAGCGCACATGATTTTTGTAATCATCCTTTACTGTGTCACTGAAATCTTAACCTTTAAGCACAGGTTTATTTTGTATAATCATTAGTGTTTGATTAACTAGTAGGGCTCAATCTTTGGGCCTCATGTCTTTTTTATCTTGTTCACTCTCTACAGGTTTTATCTAGTCTCATGGCTTAAAAATGCTACCAAATGTTGACAACTCCCAAATGGATTCTCTCAAGTCCACATCTCTTTCTGTCTCCAGTCTTCCATGTCCATCTGCCACTTGGCATCTTCCACTTAGTTATTTATAGGCTTCTCACACTTAAGATGTCAAAGCTCCTGATATTTCTTCTAAACCAGTTTCCCTTGCATTTTTCTCCATCTCAGCCAAGACAGCTTCATTCTTACAGTTCCCAGACCGTTAAGTTGCTCTTTACACATTCCATGTTGAGCCTTTCAGTAGGTCTTCCTGACAGTGCCAATACAGCAACAGTGACCAACACAACTTTCTATAATAATGAAAATATTCTGTGCAAATATTATAACCACCAGCCTCAGGTGTCTACTGAGTACTTGAAACTTGGCTGTGATCACGGCACTAAATTTTTAATTAAATTTAATTTTAATTAATGTATCCAGCTTTTGACTGCTTCTCACCATTGCTATTGGTCACCTGGTTTAAGCCACCATCATTTCCCTCTTGACTTATTACACCAGCATTTTCTGTAGTTTTCCTGGTTTTGTTTTTGCCCTTGTTCTCCGTTAGTCAGGACAACACCCTCAGTGAATCTTATTAAAATGTAGCTCCTCTGCTCAGAAACCTCCATAGCTGTTCTATACCAGACTATAACCACCAGTCACATGTGGCTATTCAAATTTGATTAATTAAAATCAAATTTAATTAAAAATTTTAGCACCTTGGTCACAGCCATATTTCAAGCACTCAATGACACATGAGGCTGGTGAATGCCATATTAGCCCAGAATCTTTTCATTATTATAGCAAGTTGGGTTGACATTGTTACTCTAATTTTTCAACCTTTTCTTTTTCTTTCTTTCTTTTTTTTTTTTTTTTTAGAGACAGAGTCTCACTTCATCACCCTCAGTAGAGTGCTGTGGTGTCACAGCTCACAGCAACCTCCAGCTTTGGGGTTTAGGTGATTCTCTTGCCTCAGCCTCCTGAGTACCTGGGACTACAGGTGCCCACCACAACACTCGGCTATTTTTTGTTGTTGTTCTTGCAGTTTGGCTGGGGCTGGGTTCAAACCCTCCATTCTTGGTATGTGGGTCCAGTGCCCTACTCACTGAGCCACAGGCACTGCCATTTTTTAATCTCACAGCACAACTAAATTTCCTTGGTACACTTACATTATGTTGATCAAAAACAGAGCTAAAGAAGAATGTACTTACTGTGCTTTGAACTTCTTTTGAAAATAATTTAATTAGTGGTCTTTAAAAACTTCCGAAGCACCCCAGTGTGCCACAGCACATGGATCTAAGTCCCTGCTCTAGAGCCTTCAGCTGTCCTCTCAGCGACTCTTCTGGCCCGTTGTTAACTCTTTGCTCTCTTCTCCTAACTCCTCTCCCCTTGGTTCTGTTTATTCTAGTCCCTGTTCTTGCATGCAGGACATCCTGACTCTCTTTAGACATCCTGACTCTCTTTAGAATTCTTTCTCCAAAAAATCCATTTGGCGAGCTTTCCAACTTTCTTTAGGCCCTAGTTAAAATGGTACCTTCTTGAAAAAGCCTTCTTGAGCAACTCTGTCCAAAAGTTTACTTCTTCTGCCAAATATTTTATATTGTCTTCTCCTGCCTTATTTTCCCCTTTTGTGCATTTATTACTATAATACTTAAATGTTATATATTTATTTTTATTGTGTTGTTGCTGAACAGAATGCAAGTTACATAATGAAAGGGAGTTTTATCTTTTTTGTCCACAGTGGCGTCCCCAGCACCTAGGCCTTAATGAAGCACAGTAGATGCCAAAAAAATGTGTGAATAAATACTCAGTGTATGTCCTTTTTGACAGGGATGATGCTGTTGGTGGAATAAAAGAAATTAGTCCATTTAGAATAGTTTCATATTAAATGAAATAATTTTATTAAATGACAAAAAGTACTTAACCCCTGCATAAAACCCAAGTGGTAGAGTCAGTAGCACATTTAAATAGTGGTTTACGTGGGTCACTATGAAAGTTGTGAGACAGACTGTGTTATGCTCCATCATTTCATTTCCAAGAAACATGGTCAGCAGATCCTTTCTGACCCTTGCCTGTAGACTTCAGCTGCTCAGCTTGCTGGTGTTCCTGGGTCTGCACA